>JZKD02S0069741.1:0-15469 GCA_000966675.3 Picea glauca
GTACAATCAACCGCTAAATCGATGCATTTTGGGGAACTATCAGTCCCAATGTTAACTTTTCTTGTTTCTTGGACCTTTTAGGACGAGGCTTCTTCCAGGAGGTTTTTAGCATGATAGTCTCTTGCAAAAAGAGACTCAGATTGAATACAATTCTTCGGGACAATAGCTACGTGGTTGTCTTCGTATTCATCGTCTTTCATAAAAAAAAAATCCAATTCTTCATCATTCTCAAATACTTGTAAATATTCCTGGTTATCAGGTACAAAGGTCATAAAATTATTTTTACTTGAAAATATGTTTTTCCCTGAACATCATATGGGTTTGAAAATGAGGATGTCAAAGCTAATGAATCTGCCTTCTGATTTTTATCCCTTTGGATGAAAGAGATATTGAAAGAGTTGAATGCTTCCATCAATTCTTTAACTCTTTTGAAATATAATTTGAGTCTTTCCTTTTTTATTTTATATCTCTGGGTAATTTGATTTATTACCAATTCGGAGTCGTCAGTCACAATTAAATGTTCTATCTTCATTTCTTGTGCAAGAATCATTCCCTAAATCAAAGCTTCATATTCTGTCTCATTATTGGTACATGCAAATTCAAGTCTGATAACATGTGGATTCACAATCTTTCCTAGATTTACAAGGACAATTCCAACTCTACTCCTGGAACTTGAACAAGCTCCATTGAATGACATCCTCCAATAACCTTCAAACAGACGCTCTTGACTCTCCATATATTGAATTTTCTTTAGTATTTCAATGTGTTCCATGTCTAGGATAACATAATTTCTGATCCCAACATCTATATAATATTCCATTAATTCATTATCCTTATTTTTGAAAGAGAAGGGTCTCATGGGTTCATGGGGAACCTTAATCATTGCTCCCTTTCTTGGAAGTATCATGCAACTTCCATCGTTCATTATGTATCCCCTAATCATGGACGACCAATATCTTCCTAAAACAACTCCATATGCAGGAGGAAGGTCTACCACAATAATATTGAAAATTGTAATAATATGGGGAGCAACCGTGATCCAAGCATAAAATTCATTTATTTATCCATAAGCTGGCACTTGTCTGGAATCAATTGCATATATACTTTCACCAGTCTTGTAATATTTGGTACAGTTCATGCCCATTGCCTCCATGGCTACCAGTGGCATAATATTATTGGTTGTGCCAGCATCAACTAAATAATTATGAAGTGAAACATCATGATTTCCAATTGAAATATAAAAGGGTAGGATTTTACCTCTCAACTTGACAGTTGATTTGTTCTGTCTTTATTTCAGATTTGTCACAACAAATTCCATTTTTTCAAACAGATCATGCAATAATCTCAAAATATTTTCCCTTTGTTGGGGAATCTTCACCACTTCTGTAAAAGGAAGAGTTATCCTTAGTTTACTCAAGTCCTCTACGACGTTGTATTTCATCTGGGTGGGGTTTGACATCAGGTGTTGCTTCTTGCTTCCAACATTATCCGTCGCATTCTCATTTTCCTTTTTCTCATTTGTTTTTTCTTTTTCTTTTTCGTTCTCTTTTTCTAAAACATTTTTATTCTTGGATTTATTTACAAACTCTCATGTCTAGGAAACATTCTCCTGCGAGTCAGGGTCATTATCGCCTTCTTCAAATGTATACATGGAAGTCTCGCATACGTCCATCTGTATAGTTTCATAAATTTCAATAGGTAAATAATAGTTCTCTTTCTCAACCATTTTCTCATCATATACATCATCCATAACAACTGCATTGGGGGTTGGTTTCTTGGGAACCCTTGGCCTTTATGAATTATTAATGTTTTCAAAATTCACTCTATTTTCTTGGGGAGGGTTCCTTCTTTTCTCTTGGACCAACATTCTCAGATTTTCTACATAATTGTCCCCCTTTATTAGTCTAGTAATCTCGTTCTTCATTTTCTTGATAGTTCTATTCATTTGTGCAATTTCAATTCTTTGCTTGGTTTCTTGTGCCACAACAAGGTCTACCTTCACATATGGTATGGCTCCCTTGAAAAATCCTCCTCCAATTGTTTGATTTTGGGTCAGTCTTGGCTTCAGTTCTTTGCTCTTTATTGAGCTAGAGGCTTCTTTATTATCAATACTTAAGCCTCCCAGCTGCCTTTGTACTTTTCCCAGGACAATGTTGGGTTCAAAACCTGTCTCAATCATAATTTCTTCCATATTAGTGGATTTAATCATTGCTTCCTCCAAGGTATCCATCTGGGATGTTTTGATAGCAAATTTTACATTTGGGGGCATCACATTCTTATAAAAACTGAGTATGACTAGGTCATTAAGCATTTTATCTTCTGGAATCTTACCCAAGGTTTTATTGAACCAAAGATTAAAATATTGTATTCTCTCATTCTTCCTCAAACCAATTTGGGTGAAATCGATGAGAAGGATATGATATGCAACCGGAGGGGCGAACATAGTCAGGAACATGGCTTTGAGGTCATTAAACGAGCCAATTGACCTAATGGGTAATGTTGTATACCATTCATAAGATCTTCCTTATAAGGTTTGAATAAATAACCTTACCATCACATCATCATACTCAACATGATTAAAATCACAAACATCAAGAAATAAGTTAAGGTGTCTTTTGGCATCGATTGTTCCATCTCCATGAAATTACTTCAAGGTACCCTTAGGGAGAATAGGGAGGTCATGTTTCTCACCTAGAATATTTAAAGGGGAATCTCTTAATCTTCTTCAGTTTTCTTGATTTCTTGCAACACCTCTTCCACCTCGTTGTCTCTCTTCATGAGGTTCTCTTCGTAGTTCTACTCATGATTGTTCATTTCTTTCTTCCATGTCCAGATATGTTCTAGGAATATGATTTCCACTTCTTAGAATACAAATTTGCTTGCTTTTACTTCTGGTAATGAGTCCCTTGTATTCGTCCAGCTTCAATCCCTACCTTGTCCTTGTGCTTCTCTAGCTAGCATTTGGTTTCTTCGGTCTCGTCACTCCTCTCTCCTCTGTCTCTGAAGGATTTCTCTTTCTTCTTCTCGAGCTAAGATCTACCAGGACCTTTCTAATTATTATCGAGCTAAGATCTACCAGGACCTTTCTAATTCTTCTCGAGTCTTGACTGTCGTTATTACTAGATTATATAGTTGATGTAATATGATTCATTGATTATTCAATCCAATTTCTAGGTGGGATTGATTAGCCTGGGGAAACATCATGTATTTTCCAAAAGATGCTAAACGATATTTCAAATTTCAATTCATTCCCTAGTATGGTCACCAAAATGTTGATGCTTGAATCCATTAGGACCGAAATGACAACCTCACAGGGATACAAATCCCTCCGCGTTTTTATAGAGGTGGTACTCCTCTTTAATTTCAAGAGTTTCTTGGGATTCTAAATTTTGAGAGTAATGTAGGACTCTGAGAAAGTTCGTCGTGATATTCAAAGACAGATAAAAATTGTAGCAAAATAAAAGATTTTTGTTTTCAAAAAGGATTTCCTGAGAGATGACCAGGAGCCACACACATCATATATTTGAAAAAGATAAACAAAATTTCCTCACATCCATCATAGTTAAACTAAATATTTTTTATCACATAAAATAAAAGAAGATGGTCTGCACGCATAAGATAACTTTAATAGAGTAAACACATGGGCAGATCAAGTAAATATAATGATAGATCAATCTCAAATACTTTATACTCAAAAATCATAGTTACAAAGTACATTCAAAACTGATCCCAAAATAGTTCTCTTGGGATTTCTAAAAGATATATAGTTTGTTACAAAGAGTTGAAATTTAAATGCTTTTTTCCTTAGGACTAGGATTGGGGCTCCCATGGGATATAAAGAAAATATAAACAAGAAGTAAGATGGAGAAGGAGGATGGTGGGCGACACCAGAGTAGAAAGACCTGAAAATAAGACATGGAGAAGTTATCAGACTTCGGTTAAACATTTCTAGTCAAAGAAGCAAAGTAACTGATAAAGAAAGAAAGATGTGATCAACATAAACTTACTATGATGGTCTCATTTGTTACTTTATTGCTTCTTTCCTTTTATTTTCTTCATTGAAAGTTAGAGGAACCGTCTCAACTGTTTCTTGCCCTTTGTTGGTTAATTTGTCAATTGCTTTTTTGAACCAATCTTCAATGTATTTTTTCATTGGTGCGATGTTTATCTCATGTCTGATTTTAATGTTGAATAATTCACCTTCCAAATATATTAATTCAAGAGAAATACCATGTATCGCTTCCTCAATATCTTGGTTTTTCATGGAATAATCCACTAGCCAATTGTCTATTTCATCTTCGTTATATTCAAGTATGCTATAAAAATTTTCAGTTGATAACCCCTTAAATATCTCAACTTGTTTGTCAAATTGTTGCTTTGTTAGAAACAATGAGTTGAGAATTAATTTAGGGTTTTGTACCTTGTTAGTACCTCCTGCTAGGTCTATCTCTATGAATGTTTTGAACATTTCTTCCCTTTTTAGTATGGCTTCACTGCATGCTTGAACAATGTTACTCAAATTCTTAATCTTTTCCTTTCGACAAACATTTAGTTGTTTTATTCGACTTGGGGAAGGTAGGTCCTCCTCTCTCCTTCTTAGTTATGTCATGTTTGATATTTTAATTCCAAATGGTAAAACATAATTAGTGTAAAAACCTTCGTCGTTCTTCAAATCATCTTGCAAATATTCATGAAAAGTGTGTGCCCTTGAGCCAAAAGAAACAATATTTTTTTATACTTCCCACACTTTTGTTATTAGTGACATTATCTTCTTAATATTGTTTTCTACATAACTCTACACCGTTATGAGTAGACTTGAAGATCCTTTCAATTTAATGGTGGGTGTGGTTGGTTTGACCATTGACAAAGGACTTGCAAGGATTGAAAGAGACATTAATACATTTTTCAACTCTCTGATCCTTTCTTTTAACTTAGTATTTTTTTCTTCCATACCACCAATAGAATCATCAAGAGCATCCTCGGTTGCTCTATGAGTTTTAGAGATTTGGGATGACTGCATATCTTTCAGGTCAAAATCCGAGCGAGATTTTCCCTTCTTATTTTATGATCATCTCTTTCTAAAATCAATTTTTTAGATTCCTTATCAAAAACAAAACTTTGGAAAGTAAATGACTCTTCTTCATTGAAGGTCTCATTTGAAACGATCTCTAGTGATGAATTTTGTTGGGCCATATTTTCTGGCTGATCAATTGTGGGAAACATTTTCTCAATATCTACCTCAAGCTCCATATTTTCAAGAGAGAAGTTATTGATGTCGTTTTCTATGAGATTGTATTCTTTCTCTTGCACTACATTATTCCTCTTTTTTCTCATAGGGAGCTTATGTGAGCTCTCAATTTTTTCAGGGGGGGGATTCTTCTCGCCTCCGCTGCTTGAACTACTGTTGGAAATATTCCTAATTGTGTGAGCCATAGGAGAATTGTTCCAGGATGTGGTATTTTTGGGAGTAACAACTAGAGACTGAGCGCTCCTTTCTCTAGGACCCTTTCCTTTTTTCTTATAAAACTCGTTAGTACTGAGTATTGTTTCTAAGTCACCAACATTGTGTGCATGAGTGCTTTGGGTGTTATCTTCTTATTCATTCAAGATAGTATGAATGGATGAGTTGTTGAATCCTATTGACAACATATGTTCCACAAATATTTTGTTAGGATCAAACCCCTTTATTTTTTCAACATACTTTAGATTTACATTGTTGAAGCGATTCACAAACTCATCAATTTTATTTATGTTTCTGAATATGAAATCTCCAATCTTCCATGGAAAGGGGATGTATTGTTTTTTCCTTTTTTCGTGGAAAAAATGAAACCATAAATTGTATTGCCTTGCCACCTTTGTAATGAATAATTTATTAGATACATGATACGGGATAAAATAAGGATTTTCTTTGGAATAGAATATCCTCATGACATTGTGATTCTCCATTTGTTATATCGTTCCTCTTTTCTCTAGATTTTTTTTAGCCTGGTCAGATATCCTTGAAGTATTCTCTTCCAACAACAACCTCTTGAAGACTGAAACAAATCATTATAGACTTCATAAAAATATAAAGGGGTCTTATGTCTCCACAATGCCTGATACCATAAGGTAATCAGATCTATTTTACAATTCACCCTCTTACGTATGGTCAATTTTGGGAATTGACAACAATAAACTATAGTGAATATCATTTATGATGCCATAAAGAATTTTTTATCCTTTTTGTAGTGCGTTAAATGAGACAAGATTTCGATAGAAATCAATTTCCCCAGTCAAAGATGGCTTGTTATTTTACTGTAAAATATAAAATATAAAGAATCACGTGAGTAATGGTAGCAGTGCTTTCCTGACCTGTCAACCTGGTAAAAAACCAAGCGATTTCCCGAAAGGGGTTTTTAAAAGAATCAACCTAAATCCTAGTTATGTCTTCTAGAATATACGCAAGATTCTCCAAATATTCAGGCAAGAGATCAAGGCCATTGTTATTTCTCTTCAAGAAATATCTACACTCTTCTCCTTTGAAGGTAAGCGTCGACTCTGGGAGCTTCAACATCCTGTGAAAGACTTGCGGTGAAATGGAAACTGGATAATGACCTTGGAGTTGTATAATCCTCTAGCTCAACACATACTTCTCCACGCACCATGCAAGATTTTTACAGTCAAAGACCTTAGGAACACATCCTGTGCAAGCAATTCTGGATGCCCAGATTACGTCTTTATATGCAGGAGAAGAGGAGTAATATGAATATGCTCTGGACGACTAAAAGTTGTGGTCTTCACGACAGAAAATACTTAGAGTATCACCATAGAACTATTGTCTACTTGATGCTACCATAGGTTGACAAGAGTATTCTTTCAGCTCGATAATAACTTGAAATGAATTTTTTTGGAGAGATGACAGTAATATAATCTTTGGAAAATAGTGCTTTAATGCAATTTAATGAGAAATCTCCTCGAGCCCTTCGCTATTAATGATGATCTTTTCGGAGCCTGCATGATCATTTATTAGCATTAAACTATACTTAATGCATATTGGGAAAAGAACAAAGATGGCAGGGACGGATGAGAAAAATTTTGAATATGGATTTTTTCATGAACCCTCCAACCCTCGATTGTGAATTATAAAAAATCATCTAAGTGTTGCAAAGCGGTCAATCATACCTGTATGCAGGAGAAATGAAATACTTAGGGGCTCGGTACCCGCAACAAGTCTGATGGTCATAATGTAGATCATAGACCTTTGGGTGTAAAGTGGAGATCGCAGAACTTGGAATATGAAGGCTTGAATTCATGAACCCACGAAGTTGCAAAAAATGGGTAAGTATATTATAACAAGGCGGTCAGTTGGACTCATGACATAGGAACATTAATGGAAATGAAAACCGGTCAACCTGTGAACCTGTCGATTTTTGAAATATGACTAAGTGTGGTAACTAGAAAGGGATAGAAGAAGGGAAAAAGAAAAAGGGGAATATGGGTAGGTATAGAAGAGGGAAAAAAATGGAAAACGGAAGTTGGGAAAATAGAAAGGGGAAGGAAATTTCGGAAGCAGGAATTGATCTCAACACCTTCCTACACCATTTTGTATGTGTATTCTTTGATGACATCCCGATTTATAGTAAAACCTAGGAAGCACATGTGGAGCATGTCTATAAAGTCCTCCAACTACTTCGGGATAACCATTTATTCCTCAAACATTCCAATTGTGATTTTAGAGGTTCTCAAGTGGAATACTTGGGTCACTTAGTCAATTAGGATGGGTGCTAGTGGATTCGAATAAAATTGAGGCTATGCAGGATTGGCCATGCTCCAAGACTCTAAAATTTTTAAGTGGTTTCTTAGGGCCCACATGATACTACTAGAAGTTTGTAAAAAATTATGGGAAAATTATAGTTTCATTAACTACCCAACTAAAAAATAATTCCTTTGTATAAAATGATGTTGCAGAGAATTCCTTTTTGTCTTAAAAGGAAGCCATGTGTACCACACTTATCTTAGCAATGTCTGATTTCACTAAGAATTTTGTCTTGGAATGTGGCACATCAAATAAAGGACTTGGAGCAGTTCCAATGCAAGAACATCACCCATTGGAATTCACCAATTAATAATTGTGCGATAGAAATTTGGAAAATTCTACTAATGAGAAAGAAATGATCGTCATCCTTCATGTAGTCGATATTTGGTGTATGTATCTCATTGGGAGGTGTTTCCAAATCAAGGGCCATCTTAGTTTGAACTAATTTTTGGAACAATGGTTATCATCACCAAAGTAGCACAAGTAGGTCACTGTGATGCTAGAGTATGGTTATGAGATCATATACAAGAAGGGAAACGAGAATGCGGTGGTTGATACTTTGTTTATGAAATATGAAGAGGAAGGATCTCTCTTTGCTTTATCCTTACCAAAACTATATTGTATTGCAGAGGCCCGAAAAGAATGGTTGGATAATGACACAGTGTTTCAACTCACTCAAAGACTTCAAGATGACCCCAACCCCTATATAGGATATACATGGTAGTGGGATACCTTGCAATATAAAAGGCATAATTTTTTGATGCCAAATTCTTCTTTAAAACAAAGGGTGTTAGAGAAGTTGCATTCATACCCTATAGTGGGTCAATATAGATTTCATAAAACCTATGAATGAGCTAAGTGATTTTTCTTTTGGGAAGGTGTAAAAAAGGATATACATACTTTTGTAGTTGAATGTGAATATTGTCGAAGGATAAAGCGTGAAACAATGAAGACTCCCGCGGAATTATAGCCACTATATATCCCAACCACTATCTTCCCTAACATTTACATGGATTTTCTAGTGGGCCTACTAAAATATGACAACAAATCAATCATCATGGTGCTAGTTGTCTTCCTTTGAAAATATGCTCAATTTTTTTATTTACTATTACTATTTACATCTTCCATAGTTTCTCAATTCTTTATGGATTAGATTTTTAAGTTACATGGTATGCCTACTTCCATTGTATCAAGTCATGATCCATGCTGAGTGATATATATTCTTGCCCATAGAATTAACCTATTTCATCCTTAACATCCAAAACATATCTTCATTTATATGCAAAGAATATGACTCCTCCCTGAAATTTGAAGCATTCATATAATTAAACAACCATCCACAAGGATAACTCCATTGCACTTTTGAACTATATAGTGTTATTTATATTTCTTCACCTTAGTGACTATGATTAGTATTATATTTTTGGAATTTTAAGTTAGTTTTAACATAAATAACAATACAACTAGCATACCCACAATGTGGGGAAAGGGAACGTCAAAGTGCATTGGGGTGGTTATATTTCTCAAGGACATGAAGTTGTTTTTCGGATGGCTCATGAGTTAAATGATATGTTTAAAAGGTTCAATGTGTTTCTTATTAACTCATACATGGACATTATTCATGCATCTAGTGCTAATCAAAAGAAGGTTTCAAGTGGTTGATTGTCGATAGATGTGTGGTGGGAGGATGTGATGGAGGGGTGGTGATATAAAGAGAATATCCCTAGGACTATTGGATTATAAATAAATCAAGGGTCAATGTTGTGTCTCTAGACATTCTGGTGGATCTCTAATACAACACAATGAGAGGATAAAAATAAATGGGTTTGATGAGTTCAATACACAATAGTGCACAACATGATCACCACATCAACCATTTTCAAATAGGGATGATTTCCACACACTATGAAGTTCCTGGCTGAATTCTACATCTTCTATGTTTGCGAACACACTTGGCCATTCACATCTCCCTTTAAGAATAGATCACAAAAATCCAATAAAAAAGGACTTGCCTATACATACCTATAAAAAATTCTCACCTCCCGGAATTGTAATGATGGTCACATCAGATAGAAAAAAAGAGGATGAATAAAATAAATGTAATTGCATAACATACCCAATTAAATAACATTATTTACACACTTTTAACATTTATTCATATTCAACTCTAAGTCATGGTCCAAATAAATTTCTTAAACACACATGTCCATGAGACAACATCAAATGTGGCCTCTTCCATAAGTCAACAAAAAACTCTCTAATTTTCACAACCCATACTTCCATAATTATTTCATTGCTTCATCCACACATCATTTTTAATTTAAACTTGAGCATTTATTTCTTGCATAGTAGTATGAGAATCACCAATGTGACATCAACTTGAGCATACAAAGAATCTAATAAATCTATAGAAGTTGCATTAAAAATGTGTGTTGGCCATTATTACCTTTAATACTCCATGTGACATTTTCAGATTTGCGGGCTTTTAGATTTGTGGACAATTACAACTCTCTCTACCTTCCTTGACAATGTAACTAGATCCTACATAGACCATTGGAATTGGGTGTCTCGGGATGACACAAGGTTTAGTTATAAATCTTCTTATTATTTTTTAAATTATTATTTAACCCTACCAAAACATTCAAATGACTCTTCTTCTTTCAATTGTAAAAGTTGTGAAAAAGATGACATGTTTTAAATATGAACAGAGCTATGAGAATAGCTCTGAGCGTCTTCAGTAATGAAAAACTCGCCATTAACAACACAATATCAATTAATATTCGAGTAAGATATATTGGTTTGGTTTGGTTTTTGAATAGAAAGGGATATTTGGGGATGATGATAGACATGTGGACGAAGACAAGTAGCCAATGAGAACAACCATCAAGCTCAACACATCATCCTGCTATGCTTTGCTCTCATTTCTATCCATCATCGGGTACGTTGGTGGGAATTAAATTATTGGGGAAGTTGATGCAAGATTTTTTCATTGTAGACAATGCTTTTGATATTATAGATTGTGTTCCTTATGTAGTGAAATTTTATTTGAAAAACATTGGACACATGAAGAAAGTTAAAAAAGAATCCAATGCATTAGGAGAGGATATTATCAATAAAAAATGAGAGGAAGGAAAATAGATGGGATGTTGGAATGATTTTGTATACATACTACTTGACATCTCTAAGAGGGTTGATGTCAAAAACATAAAATTAAGTAGCATGGACGACATAAAGGCCCATCTTTTGGACATGTTGACTACTAGAATTGATACTTTGGCAATCAATTTGGGATTGGAAATGTTGGAAACATTAGCAAATTTGTTGTGATAAAAGAGAATGCAGGAAGAGTTGGAGTGGATGCTTGGTAAATTTCACAAACATTGAAAGGGATCATTGATAGAATACATGATACATGATGGATATGCTGCAATAGGAAGGCAGAGTGTTTTTTATTTTATTTTTTATAGTGGGTTGCACTACAATTAACCTTCTCTTTATGGTTCCCTAACTCCTCTTAAGCATTAAAAAAACACAAGTGGTGAAGAGAGGTGCAAAGGATTTTTAAAAAATTGTGATCTTGTCTTACAAGGTTTGATGACGAATCCTTGCATTCTATTGTGAATTAATAGGAAGGTAGAGTATGTTTTTTTACATTGGTTTTCACTATGATAAAACTTCTCTTTATTGTTCCTAAAATCCTCTTATGCACAAAGAAAAAAACAACTACAATCAAACCATAACACAGGTGGTGAAAAGAGCTGACAAGGGTCTTCCAAAAAATGTGATATTGGCTAACAAGGTTTGATGATAAAGACTTGTATTCTCTTGTGATTAACCAAGAAGGTAGAGTTTTTTTTTTTATTATAGTAGGTTACACTGTGACTAACCTTCTCTTTAAGGTTCCCTAACTCCTAAGAATTAAAATCAAAACAACAACAATCTAACCATATAATGGGTGGTGAAAATAGGTGGTAGGGGTTTTAAAAAACAAATACAATCTTGGTTGACAAGTATTGATGACAAATCATACCATTCTCTTGTGATTAAACATGTTAGGAAGCCCTACTGCAAAGTGTCTATACACGTGAAAAGAGACAAGCCATCTAGTTGGCTAATTAAAGGTCATGTATTTAAAACATGCCAAGGATGATGAATATTAAATCTACTTGTGAGGAAATGCAACCTAATTGAATATGATGACACCCACCCACGTTTCAAGCAAGGTTGCACACAGATCTACATAATCAATGCAGACTGTGAAAGCTAGTTGGAGAACATGTCTACTAGAAAAAAAGAGAACAAAAAAATAATGAAATGAAATGAAGTTTAATTGTAGTGATGAGTATACTCATGCCATAATCATGGCATTTTGTGATTACATAAACAAAGATTCATATAATTGAAATTGCATGGCAACTTATTCTTCTTCTTCTTATTATTAATTATTTCTATTTTATTTATTTATTTTGTTTGTTAATTTGTTCGGACCTTCTTGGCAGCGGGATTAACCTTTGGCTTGAGAAACTGTGACTCAGGGGCATCTAAGCCGTCAAAATCACTCGGGGATCGCACCCAGCCTAAGCCACACCAGCCCTTAACATGGTTGGATTTTTTGTCCCCGCAGGTTTCGAACCGGTGACTTTTCAACACAAAGTGGCTTAACAACACACTCCATCACCGACTGTCCTACACCTCGGGGACTATTTCTATTTTATTTTATTGTATATATATATTTTTATTTTTTTGATCCAAGAAAAATCTATGATACTTAGGGATATCAACCTAGTAGCATCTCCATGTTTGAAAACACATGTATGATAACAGTGGACGAACACCTTCAGTAACCACTCATACAACCAGATCAAATATCAACACGTCGATGTTTTTACATGGTAAAACCCCTGTGGAGAAACATCCACGACCCAACCAACGTGGCCATTTGAGGCAATTTATTAATGCAAAAGAAAATGTATTACACATATTTTCTCACAATCAACCATCGAAAAATGACCCTCCATGCTCTTTAATATAAATCATGGACCAATTAGGTGTTAAACTGCGTATTAATGTAGTCATTAAGATCAAGGAGAATATCAGCCATCAAATCACTCTATGTCAAGAACATGTCGTGACCGTCGGGTTACAATGCATACTAATGCATACTAAAGAAACACACTAAGAAACAAACTTTAACCTAATGACACATTAGACCAAGTTGATTTTAAATAACTCCTAAGTGTCTAAATATCCTAACATCCCCCCTTAAGAAAAACTTGGGATAGGATTGAAGGATTTACAAAGGCGACACAATAGGAGAAGGATGGAGGCATTAGAGCCTACCCCCCCTCAATGACAACTTCTTGAACTCCTAACATAGATCGAATTTTGGAAAACTTCGCTTCTGTAAGAGACTTTGTGAAAATATATGCAACTTGATCTTCTGTAGGGAAAACGAGAACTTCAATAACTCAATCATGAATGAGATTTCTGATGAAGTGCATGTGTAGCTCAATATATTTGTTGTGCTAATGTTGAACTAGATATTTGATGGCACTTTGATTGTCATGCTAATGGTGGTCAGATGTTGTTGCTGGAATCAAAACTTTGAAATGATCTATAGAATCCACAAGGCTTATTGACTTGCATTAACCACTACTCAATACTCTGCTTCTACTGAAGAAAGATAAAGAGCTTGTTGTTTCTTACAAGCCCAATTGATAAGTCTAGAAACAAGGCTGAAAACATAACCTACACTAGAATTTTGATCATCAGGGTCATTGGCCCAATATGAATCAGTGAAACCAACCAACAAAGGAGTCCCCCCTAAACTGTAATGTATCCCAAACTGAACTATACCTTGGACATACCTAAGTATCATTTTATATGCTTTCCATTGTCTTTCATGTGGTGTTTGCATATACCTAGCAACAAGACCAACAACAAAGGAAATATCAGGACGGGTATGAGTCAAATATAAGAGGCTACCTACTAACTGATGGTACAAGCTAGCATCAACTTTGAGAGAAGTAAAAGTGGTAATAGGTTTGACTCCATACTGGAATGGAGAAGGGGTTAGTTTAGAATCATCCATGTGAAAGTGGTGAAGAAGGTTACAAGAATACTTAGACTTGGAAAGAAAATTGCCTTCCTTGGTTTGCAATACTTGGAGGCCAAGGAAATAATGCAAATAACAAAAGTTTTTCATTTCAAATTTATTTTTAAGGATAAATTTCACATGGGTTAAAAGTTTAGGGTCACTACCAGTGAGGATAAGGTCATAAACATAAAGAATGATAATTATGAGATGGATTCCTACTTTCTTGGTATATAAATTAGGATCAGAATGACATCTATAAAAGTCAGTGTCAAGAAGAAAGTTGTCCATTTTGGCATACCAAGCTCGAGGAGATTTATTGAGACCACACATATATTTCTTAAGGCGACAAACAAGGCTAGATTCATTTTGGACATAGTCAGGAGGTTGTTCCATATAGATTTCTTCTTGCAAATCCCCATGCAAGAAGGAAGATTTAACATCCATTTGATGGACCTCCCATTTATGTGAGGCAGCAAGGGCTAGAACAAGGAAGATGGAATTCATTTTGGCTATGGGAAAAAATGTTTTATTATAGTCAATTCCTTCAACTTGAGAGAACACTTTGGAAACTAATTGGACCTTGTGTCTTTCAACACTTCCATCTGATGCATACTTAGTTTTGTACGCCCATTTACATTTGACAAGTTTTTTTTCCTTTCAGAAGAGGTACAAGATCCCAAGTATCATTCACCATTAAAGAGTGATACTCTTTGTTCAATGTTGTGTCCCAATCTGAATGAGCTGAAGCTTCTGAAAATGTTTTTGGATCATGAGTCTCTAAAACTTGATCCAAAAGAAAAGAGGATCATAGGAACTGTGAACGTGCTTGGCACTGATTTGAAGGATCAACGACAAGATCATAGGTTTCTTCTCATGTTGAATGGACCCATTTGGGAAGCGACGGTGTTGGTGCAAGTTCATGTTCAATGGAATCATCTGGAGGAAGGTGAGCATGCAAATGTGGAATTCCATCCTCATTGTAATCATCTGAAAAAGAAGAAACCAAAATAGGAACATAAGATGGCACACATGTTGAAGATGGCACAAATGCCAAATTAGGCTCATAGGCCAAAATATTTTCATCAAATTTAACACCTCTTCTAATAATAATTTCATTGGAATGAGGTTGAAGAAGTATGCAACCTTTGATATCTTTAGAATATCCAACAAAAATAAACTTATCACTTTTAGGCTGTAAAGCTTTATTTTTCTCACTAGGAATGTGAGCCCATATTACACTGCCAAATACAAGGAAGTGGATTACATCTGGCTTAATTTTATTCCATGCTTCTTTTAGTGTTATATTTTTGAGAGCCTTTGTGGGAGTGTGATTTACTATGTAATTTTCACATTCAATGGATTCCTTCCAATAATGAAGACTTAATCATTTAGATTGGATCATACAATTAGCAATTTATTTTAATGTGCGATTCTTTCTTTCAACAACACCATTTTGTTGTGGTGTATATGGAACGATATTTTCATTTGAATGCCCTGTGCAATGTAGTAACTTGTAAATTTATTGTTCACATATTTTCCTCCATTATTTGTTCTTAACCTTTGAAGTTGATAGCCCA
>JZKD02S0069752.1:0-23440 GCA_000966675.3 Picea glauca
AACAGTGAATTAATAGAAGATTAGCGTATCGGGAAATCGGGGATCGGGGTTTCGTTGTTTGATTTGGATTGAAATTTGTTATTTCGAAACAACGAATTCCGATATCCCGATATGGACTCGATCTTTCTTAAGTTTTATCATTAGGGTTCGTTTGGAATATTATTCGAGAAAGTATTTGGAGCATACATTAATTTAATTCTCAACCATTCTTTTTCCAAGAATAAAACCCAAGTGTATTTCAAATTTATTAGGTATGAAAAATTTTTATTTTATAAAGATTTTAATAAGGCAAGGACTTTAGGATACCAAAATTTTGTTCTTAAAGTAAAAATTTAAGCTCTGTTTCAACACCCTACTTCTATCACAAAAGAAAAAATGTAGCATGTAAAAAATGCTTTCATGCTACACACCACCCTAGGATGATGACATTGAAGGTTAATGCTCCAAATTAGGGATGGTGTCTCTAATTCTCTAGGTACCCTTGGGATTGACTCTTGTCAACCCCACCTCTTTATTGATCTAGTCCTTTATGTATCTTAGGGTTCATGTGGAATACCATGGGAACAAGACATTTTCATGGATTCTTTAAGTATTGCCTTTGATTGCTTCATTTAGCAATGAGCCTACATATGGGTTAATTATATCAATTTTAAACACATTTTATCCTTAGTTGTCGATCACTCACGTTGTCTTGGATTGTTTTACCTTGGGTGACCACAATCACCCATGTTTGCATCATGGGTCCACCTTGCAGTGGGTCCCAAACCTTTTGTTTCATTTCTCGAGTATCAATAGATTTTGACTTGATGTTTTCTCGTTTTTCAATGTTTAAGTTCTTATCTCGACCTATGCTTGTTATTCATGTTTTTCGAGTTGTTCCACATAGATGGTCACTTTTCTAATGGAAATCCATTAGTTTTGGTTTTTCCAAGTGGAACCATTATGTGGTTTTCCTAGACTTTGGGGCATTTAAATTTTAAAGGCTATCCCCTATAAATTTTGAGTTATCCTTCATGTTTTTGGTCTTTGTTCTACCTCCATTTAGCTCAATTTATGTTTGTAGATATCATAAAGCAAATTTGTTTTTGATCTTGAGGACATTTGCTCATTCTTTATGCATATTCATGGAACTTTTGATCCTCGGCCATCGTCCTTCTTGCATGAATATAGTCCATTTCAGCCCTCTTTGAATATTCATGGACCCTCTTTTAGATTTCACAAGCCTTTGCTATGCTTTTGTTTTCCCATGGAGTATGGTAAGGAAGATTTCTTGAAGTCTTAAGCTCAAATCGGTAGCAATTGCTATCCTCTTGCTTTCCCATGGTAGGGAAGATTTCTTGAAGTCTTAAGCTCAAATTGGTAACAATAAGCCCTCTTCCTTAGTTAAGGATTCTACAAACCACATCATAAATCCCTTGGCTTCCCTTTCCCATAATCTATCATCCTTTCTTTTGGTTGAACATATGGCTTAGAGCTTGGTATATAAAAATGGGGTAGTTCACCTAAACATTACATCCATCTTCCTTTTTGTTAGTTGCACGTACAACAAGTTTGGTACAAGCATGGGATGGGATGGCATACCTAGACAATACATTTAACAATCAAACTTAGAGACAACATGGTAGTTATACCCGAACTTAACTTGATTGCAGATTATGTCCATCCAACGAACATGGAGCAAAGTTAACCATTAACTTTACTCCATACCCATTAGATGCTTGGAATATACAATTAAAATAAAGAATGTCCATAATAATAGGTTGGAATAGTCTCCTCTCTTTGTTTTGCTAACGTGTATGTAAAACTTGGAGAGCATTAACACAATTTCTGTGCCATCTCGTAAGCACACAAATCCCTTCAAATATTCCCTTCCATTTGTATCAAACTCTTTCCTTCCCCTTTTTTAAACAAACTATTAACTACGGTCAAGTATTCCCTTTCATTTACATCAAACCCTTTCCTTCTCCTTTCTTAAACAAACTATTATCTGCTATCAAGTATTCACTTTAATTTGCATCAAACCCTTTCCTTCCCCTTTCTTAAACAAATTATCAGCTGCTGTCAGCTATTCCCTTCCATTTTGCATAAACCCTTTCCTTCCTCTTTCTTAAATAAACTATTAGCTGCTGGTTGAAAGATAGCCCTGATTCGTCCGTTTGCTGATAGTAAGAATGAAAACAAAATTCATTTTTTCTTCTTATTACATTTTTAAGAAGCGATGATTTATTAACCCTTCACACAAAATCGAACCATGTGTTGACAGATTTTCTAAATAATCTAAAACGATTGACAGCTGTGGGATTTGAACCCACGCCCTTTCGGACCAGAGCCTAAATCTGGCGCCTTAGACCACTCGGCCAAACTGTCGCGTATTCTTGATAATGATTTCATCATTTTTATGTTTACGCAGATTAGGAGATTCTTTGTAACATATAAAACGATTACAATGACACACGTCAGTTCAAAATACTTAGTATAGTCGGACGCTATGTCCGTAATCGTGTGCGAGTATGTTATGGCTATACAACACTCTCGTATCACTGTTTTGTTGTTATCAAAATATAATTCAATTATAATTTTTTTTATTCAAAATGTAGAACAGTTAGACAATGTAAGATAGACATGATATATAAGTAAATTATTTGTTAAATACATTATATATTTTTTTACAAAAATAATCATTGATTTTTGTTAAAATTTAAAAAATAGTAAAATTTAATAAATTGATTTATTTTGAAATTCCAACCATGCAATTTCGACAATTTATCTTTGAAGCAGTGCAGTCCATTGAACAATAATTTTGTGTTAAACCATTAGCTCGATATGTGCATTTTTTCACCTTTAGGATCATGAGAGGTTCTTGCCTTGTGGGTTTTTCTCTTTTGAGCAATGTAGTCCATCATTGAACAATAAATTTGTGTTGACCATTGGCTCGATATATGCATTTTTTTCACCTTTAGGATTGTGAAGGGTAAATGCCTTATGGCTTTTACTTTTTGTAGAATTGCTTAAGTTATAGTATTGCTCTTTATACCATGCAAAAAAATGGTTTCTTTACATTCAAACAAGTTGTATAATCCATTTAACAATAAACTTAAACTTGTGCTGACTATTTGTTTGATATGTGCAATTTTTTCACATTTAAGATTGTGAAGGGTTCTTTGGGTTTTACCCTTTGGTGGGGTTACTTAAGTCAAGTCATAGTAACCTCTTATATCATGCAAAGAATTTTTTCTTAAATCATTAAAAAAGAGGTAGATTCTTGATATAAAAGATCATGGAAAAAAAGTTTTTATTTTTATTTTTTTAGAATTCTTTCTTAAATCATTTAAAGAGGTAGCTTTCTTGATATAAAAGATGATGGAAAAAAAATGTTTTTTTTTTTTTAAGCCTTTTATATCATGTAAATAATTATTTTTTAAATCATTTAAAAGAGGTAGACTTCTTGATATAAAAGATCATGGAAAAAATGTTTTTTAAAATTCAATTAAGGGATTTTATAGATGAAGAAATTGCAAAAGATAAATTGGTGCTTCAATTTCGAGGACCAAAGTTTATATCAAGAGATTGTCTACTACAAGCTTCTCAAAAATCCACTTATAACCACCAACATATTTGTATTTAGTAAATCCTTAGACCAATATTCCACTTCCAATTCTTCTATTAGCACTAGGAATCACCCTCAGACTGTAATCAGGATAAGCTCAATACCCATCAGTTTACAAAGTAAATGTAAATGAGTTTTAAGGGGGTCAAATGGATAAGACTCAAGATAACAACGTTCTAACTCATAAAATCTAGGATGGCATGCACAAGTGATTGAGGTCTTGTATCAACTTCAATCAATAGGTTGGAGTAAAGGTGAATAGGAGGAAGACTTTGGTGAGAAAGTGTAGAGGTATGCTATGGACATCAGGTCTTCCAGCAACCTAAGGAGGAAAAAACTCAAACACAAGATCCTCTTGGATTCAAATTTCAAGGAAACTGAAAGAAACCATAACAATACTATAATTAGACATTTATCATGATATAGTTACAACAATCCATGTGAATCAATCAAACATGAACTCTCTCAATATCAGAGGCAAATAAGATGGAGTAAGAAAACTGACTTAGATTAACCAAGATGTCTAAAAAAAAATACATAACTAGAGAACCAATTGTTCTCAATCAAAATATTACAATAGCAGGGAGCCTAGCTCAACCATTCGACCATTGCAAAATATCAAAACTACATATATATAAGCAGAACTGTTGCAACCATCAGGAGTGTGATCAGATTGTTGCATTCAAAGTTTTCAGTCGGTGTCTGCTCTCTCAGACTGTGCAGAAAGTCTTCTGTTGTCATACGCGAGCTCTAAATCTGCCAGTCTTTCTGGCTTTCCATTTATGTGTTGAGACGAGATTTCAACCACCTCCCTCAGTTTCAATAACTGCCTTCATCGGGATCATAACGAGGCCTGACATCCATGAATACTCCAGGCGGCACCAACAACTTTCTTCGGGTCTATCCCGACACCTCGAGGCCATGCAAATCTTCTTATGTGGGCAATACAGACGTAGTAGGTGGATCGACTTAATTCGATTTGAGGGTGGTTTGACTGTGCAAACCCAAACATTTTCATTTCCCTTTGGAAATCATGGGCATAATGCCACATGATTTACAACAAGATGCTCCTGAGGTTAGATATGAATCACTATCTGATTCCAATGAGATATGCCGCAAATAATTTTGATAACATCTGGATCCACAGGGGATGGCATGCTCCCTGCGAGCTGGAAAGAACAAGTAGTTCCAATGCCTTAGCTGTTTTGCTATGGAGTCATGCTCATAAAACATCATGTTGAAGGCAACAAAGTGAGAACTTAAACTATTCTATTTTAAAATAAAAGACAAACACACCTGATCCTGAGGGAGCTTATTTATGTACAAAACCTAAACTAACCGACTTTTACAATGGGCTAGGTGAAGGAAAACTTCCACCATAACCATTCAAATTGTTTGATAACTGAATCCTTCGCTTCACCTCAAATGATCCATAAGAAACAAGGAAAGTGTGATAGTTGACTAATTTCATTCTTATGATCACACATTTTACCTTCAAATGTTGATAAAAAAATCAAGCCTGCATGCTCCAAATCATTTGAAAAGTGCAACTTTATGTATTCATCGACAGGGTCATGAAACTAAAGGCAACACATGATTAACTTATGAAAGGTTACCTTCATTGTTTCAAAACTGTTGACAACTTTCTTGATGTCATCTACATGCACACTTGATTAAATGACAACCACATGCATCTGTGGGTCAAATAGATACTTACTGTGAAGTTTGAACTATAGGTACAAGTGGAAGAAGGATGGACGTAAGTGGTTGTTGATCCACTGATGACTGTGGATTTATTTCATGCTACGAATAAACGATCTCTTCATGTGCCTCAACTAAGGGTTGCTCCTGATCAAAACTTCAGGTTATGTCTTCTGTGACAAGGCGAACCTCTGCATCATCCTTACTATATTTATAGTGATCAAATATAAGATAAGCTTGTTGCTCATCATCACTAGAATATTTATCAAAAATGGACTACCCTTCACATCTATGATCAACCTTTAAAACAATAATTTCATCAAGAATATAACTGTTAAAAATATCCATTTCAGGAACAGTAGTAATTGTTTCTTTCATCTATTCATACACATGATTTTCATCAAGACAGGGCTGCTCATTGATACATGCTTCGAAGAAAAAATCATCCACGGTCTTTCCTTCATAGGGACAACAAGTAAAACCCCCCTCATGTTCAAAGTTGATATGATACTAACCTTGAATCCTGCCATAGGATTGGAGGTTCTCCTCCACTTCCTCGACATCCATGAACAATTGTGATAAAGATGTAGATTTTCTTTCCCTAAGATAAAAAACAAGGTCAGAGTGTTGAGACACTATGTAATACACCATGGCAGTGGTCTCAGAAGGTTTAATTTCTAGGGGCAGGCTGCAATACAAGCTATGAAACCTTCGATTAAAAGAAGACAAAACTTCCCTTTTTCCCCTTCTCAAAGTAGTGAACTCATGTAGGTATTGATCAAATGACTTGTTCTCACCCCAATACCTTAAAAATGTATTGCATAATTCAACCCAGGAACCAATGGAGTCAGCTCCCAAACCCTTAAACCATACACCAGCATCTCCTAACAAGGATTTGGAAAACAACCTCATGGTAACATCCTCATAAATTATCTCAAACTGGTCAATAAATTTCTCGAAAGCCTCCACATGCCTCACAGCTGTAACATGATCCTCTCTAGAAAAATGGGGAAAGTACTTAAAGAAATCAGGAGGATAAGGATGAAGATGATATGGAAGCTTTAAAGGTTTAAACAACTTGTCTCTGATTCTAGTTTGAAAAATAGTGGGTTGAATATGAGGCTTATCACACTGATGGCAAGGATCAATAGTAACAACAAAATGTGATGAGATTTGAGGAGGTTGTGGATCAGTTTCAACCTCCTCATGGCTGCAAGGGTGATTGAGTTTAGGAGGGGTTTAAATATGAAGCTCATCTTTATGAGTAGGCTGAGTTGAGGATATAATATCAACATCTACAACACAGGCAAAAACCAAGTCTTCTTCTTCCAAGGATGTATATATAAAGGAAGGTTGGTGATCGACCAAAAAAACAAAACACAATATGATCCTCTTTATATGTGAAGGGAAAAACAAAAATGAGCTGATAAAGAATAAAAACATTTCATGAAGAAAGCTCATAAGCTGATACCTATTCATTCCCATCATATTTCTGTTAGTAGGATCCTCCCCAATGGACTCTTTGATTGTGGAGTCGCCAGGTAGATGATTACAATTATTTTTTTGTATCCCTCTCTTGTCTACCATCAAGATTTGGATCTATGTCGTTCTTCCCAGGGAGCTCTTAAATCTGCTCAAATCCGTCCTCGACAATGACGCCATTTATGTTATCACTAGGAATCACCCTTAGACTGTAATGAGGATAAGCCTAGTGCCCATCAGTTTATACAGTAAATGTAAATTCGTTTTAAGGGGGTCAAATGGATAAGACTCGAGATAATAACATTCTAACTCAGAAAATCTAGGATGGCATGCACAAGCAATTGAGGTCTTGTATCAACTTCAATTAGTAATTTGGACTAAAGGTGAATAGGAGGAATACTTTAGTGAGAAAGTGTAGAGGTCTGCTATGGACATCAAGTCTTCCAATAGCTTAAGGAGGAAAAAACTCAAACACAAGATCCTCTTGGATTCAAATTTCAAGGAAACTGAAAGAAATCATAACAATACTATAATCAAACATTTATCATAACACCGTTACAACAATCCATGTGAATCAATCAAACATGAACTCTCTCAGTATCAGAGGCAAATAAGATGGAGTAAGAAACATGACTTAGATTAACCAAGATGTCTCAAAAACACATACAGAACCAGAGAACCAGTTGTTCTCAATCAAAATATTACAATAGCAGGGAGCCTAGCTCAACCATTCGACCATTACAAATTATCAAAACTGCCTGTATATAAGCAGAATTGCTACAACCATTGGGAGTGTGATCAGATTGCTGCATTAAAAGTTTTCAATCAACGTCTACTCTGTCAGGCTGTGCAGACAATCTTCTGTTGTCAAACGCGAGCTCTGAATATGCCGGTCTTTCTGGCTTTCCATTTATGTGCTGAGATGAGGTTTCAGCCACCTCCCTCGGTTTCAATAACTGCCTTCATCGGGATCAGAATGGGGCCTGACATCCATGAATACTCTAGGTGGCACCAACGAATTTCTTCAGGTCAATCCTGATGCCTCGAGGCCATACAAATATTCTTTTGTGGCTAATACGAGTGCAACAGGTGGCTCAACTTAATTTGATTTGAGGGTGGTTTGACTGTGCAAACCCAAACATTTTCGTTTCCCTTTGGATATCATGGGAAGAATGCCACATGATTTACAACAAGATGCTCCTGAGGTCAGATATGAATCACTGTTTGATTCCAATGAGATATGCTGCAAATTCTTGTGGTAACACCTTCCACAAGGCTTGGAGGATTGAATGCCTAGTTTGATTTAGAGAAATTTAGGGATCATCTCCTTCACTTTGTCGAGGATCAACAGACTAGGTTGCTTACTCTGAACTTGGTCCTCATCTCCTTCACTTTGTCGAGGATCAACAGACTAGGTTGCTTACTCTGAACTTGGTCCTCATCTCAGGCTAGGGGTGGAATGTCCCCACTTTGGGACATCATTATATTATAGAGTGTTATGATGACCAGAGTAGCCAGATGGAGGTTATAGCGAGTACAAGGGATATTGAAGGTTTTTTGGGAGTCCGTCTTGAATCACTCATCTTATTTCATCATCATGATCCATTCCGCACAACTCAGCTTTGGTTTCATTGCATTCCTATGATTTCCGTAATTTTGAGTTATTTTGGGCTATATGTTAATTAAATTCACCAAGGAGGTCATATTGGGCATAATACTTGGAGGAACCTCTTAGTGTGATAGCTCATTGGTATCTGGAGGAATAGCACTACAGAATAGGATGATGAGAAGTGACTTTCAATGGCCAGAGAAGCCACAAGGAGGGATAAACTACTTTTTAGAGGAAAAATGGTTAATTAATTAATTAAAGTGATTTAATTAATTAATTAATAATTAAATAAAGTAAAAGTCACTTAGAGAGACAAGGTGAGCAGGGAGGATAAAAGAGAGACATGGACCTCATTATGTTGTTTATCATTTGATATCTGGCTTCTTGCTAGTGAGCCCATGCACTTGGGAGTTTTGAGGGTTTTGACTTAACAAACCCTAGAGATCAACTCGGTGGTGAAATATCCCACCTATATTGATCCAAGCTTGGTCATGGAGATGAAATATTCCTCTCTCACCATTCTACATTAGATCTACTCAGTTACAGGTGGTTTCTACATTAGTCACAGGTTCAGAGAGAGCTAGGGCGCAACACTTGGGGCTTTCCAGCAGGGGAGGCACACCACCTTGAGGAGAATAGCTCGATCTAGGCAGAGGAGAAGGATTCCAAGGAAAAGGACTTCTGGGTATTCTTTGTAGGGCCTAAGGCGCCTTTCCTAGCCCTTTTCGGAGGAGGTTTCTCTGTCATATTATTTCTTGAAGTTTGTCACAAGTTGGAGAGCAGGAGAGGGGATTGTAGATTGGGGATTCAGTCATTTGGTGGGTCAAATCTTCATCATTCAACTCAAGACTTTACCAAGGGGTTTCTAGTGGCCCAATTTATAGTTTGGAATATTTCTTAGAGGGTTTGGAGGCCATCTTCATAGAGGTTGAATTCTTGGTCTTCTATAGCTAGGAGGGCACACTGCAGATAGAGGATTCAATCATTTGGGGGGTCAGATCTCCATCATTTATCCTGAGACTCTACCAGGGGGTTTCTAGTGGCCCGATCTACAATTTTTCATCTTTCTTAGAGGGTTTGGAGGACATCTTCGTAGAGGCCAAATTCTTGGTCTTCTATAGCGAGGAGGGCGTATTGTAGATAGAGGATTCAGTCATCTAGGGGTCAGATCTCCATCATTTAGCATAAGACTCCACCAAGGGGTTTCGAGTGGCCCAATCTACAGTTTGGCATCTCTACTAGAGGGTTTGGACTCACATGGATGATTTTAGGGGCTAAATTTCTCTCATGGGCTAATTTTCCATGGTTTTTCCAAAAATGAGATTTGCTATTTTAAAAATAATTCACCCAAATTCTATAGGATAAAATTATTTTACCTTTAAAATCGCCAAAATTTTATAAAAATTATATAAAATACTTAGAAATTTGAATATTTTTACAAAAATATCGCCAAACATTTATAGTTGACATATGAAATATTAGTAAGATTCGCCAAGGTTTCTACATTTTAAAATAAATTTCCATCCTTAAAAGTATCCCTGGTTTGGAGGCCATCTTCATAGAGGCTAAATTCTTGGTCTTATTAGCCAGGAGGGGCGCATTATGCAAATAGATGACATCACATGACATCTAGGGATTGAGTTGGATAATATGGGTTCTTTGATCTACAACTTGGAGAGGATTTTGGAAGCCTGTATCTTCATCTACCTTGTATCTCAGAGGCTTTATCAGCCATATACTTTATTCTCATATATGTATTCCATATCTTCACCATTTTTTATGAGGTCAGAGATCTATTATTAATAAATCAAATCTGAGGTATTTATGTTTATTACTTATGTTGTTGATCTTGTATCTTGTTGAGTAGACTCCATTGTTTCATTGCTATCATTTACTTGTTACAAACACACAAAGAATAACCTTTATAACCCTTAGCACAACTCACGAGACTTAAGTTTGCAAAGTGTTTGACAAAATTCCACAACTAGAAAACATATAAAAATCAATGAAAACGAAATGTTCTTGGAATCTTGGCTTGGGAACATTACAGTGGTAACCAAGCGTTGATCCTCCTAGCTAGTGGGGATTAGCGCATGCATCCAAAGCTTAGACTCCTGCCAGTTTGAGGGGTCTTCCATAGGGAGAAATGGATAGACATGAATTGGATTTATCCCTACGTGAGTTGATAGTCGACATACAACATACTGGAGCACTATGTAGACAAATGGGAGAGAGAGCATCACTACCACCTAGCAGATGGAAGGAAGAACATAGCATTCCTACACCCATTAGGAGCAGGAAACTTTGTTGCAGCTGCAAAGTGCCTTGGGAACTAGATCATAGATGTAGAGGTAAAGGTAAAAGACACATTATTGAGTTGCAATATGACAGTGAGGATGAGGAGGTGTATGAGGATGTAGCGATATATGCTTATTTGGAGTAGTCTGATGACGCTAGTGATTCTTTCAGACCTGTAGAGGCTAGTGACTCTTGCACGCTTGGGGAGGATAGTGACCCTTGCGCATTGGAGGGACAGTTGGATGGACAGGATGATAACACCTATGCTTTAGAAGTCATATCATGTAGTGTTGATGACCTTACACTTCAGCAGACTGGTGACACTAGTAGAGATCCACACGTGTTAGCACCTAGGCATGATGAGGTTCCTATGGTGACTATGACACATTTGGTACCTTCTTAGACACATGTTATAGCCATGACACATGAGGATACCAGTGGAATTAGTGATATGGTAGTGGAGCCCCGCGCATGTATTGCATACCAAGGAAAAATAGAACTTCATGAGAGACATGACTTGGAGACAGTTGATCTTACACATGCCTCTGAGGGGAGTGGGTCACCTCTTTTGGAGACTCCATTGTTTGATTAGGTTGCAGAGACTAACAGTTTGAAGGGACACTTACTTCCAGGATAGGTCTACAGTGATGAGGATGTACTCCTTATTGGTCGGGATGACCATAGCAAGTGTTTGGATACATCTGTATGGGATTCAGGCGCATATGATAGTAGCATGGTAAGTGCACAGGAGGATACAACTGCTCATACATGATACAATGTGATTCAGAGGGAGCTAGCAGTCGGTGATGGTGTGCAGTGGCATACAGCAGGACCCAATAGAACAGTGGACATGGGGTATTTTAGTGCCTTATCTTTTGCAGAGAGTGTTGTTGGGGATTCCATGGTTGACACTGGCAGTGAGGGGCGTGAGGTAGCACCTCAGCAGAAATGTGATCAGGAGTCCTGATACTTGGCAGGACATTTGAGAGTCAGTGAGTACATGATCATGGCAACCACTAGATGCATTGATGACACACATGCATTGGTGGTGGATTATTGTTGGAGGGCATCGATGGCACATGATAGTTCAGATGGGGGATTTTCCATGGATGACTTTGATACTCTCAGGGAGAGGATGACTATGACGAGGGACGACTACCATCAGTTGTTGATGGATAGAGACTATCTATTGGGGGTTAGTGAGATGTATCACAGGGCCCTGCGAGAGAAGGAGTTGAAGGTGGACAGACTCACTCATGAGTTGGAGAGCACATGAGGATTCTTGAAAGGCACACAAGTAGCCCTTCAAGAATCAGAGGCCCGATCAAAGGATCTCCTTGAGGAGATTAGACAGATATCCACTACATCTATCTTAGCAGAGAATCAGATATATCCTTTTGCCACATTGTTAGAGGATGTAGGTGGTTTAGCAGAGGAGAACCAGTTGATGGAAGAGCATGAGGGGTACCCAAGATCACTGATGAGTAGGGAAATATATGATCCAGAGACACAGGAGGATGTCCATGTGTCACAGGAGCTACCATCCATAAGATATTTGAGGCAGTCAAGCACACACACACATGGGGACTCCAGATCCAGGAGAATTTATGAGGACACTTCCATTTGTGTTCCAAGATTGACTGACCTTCATGTCGAGGTTGACCCATTAGTACATCTAGGATCCATGTTGTTGTAGGAGTATACAAGAGATTACATGAGTATGCAGGAGCATATAGTGGTGAGTTCTATTTCATAGAGACATGCCAAGATGTGCAGTGGGATTCAGGTGGACACATTGGATTGCAGGGAGGAGACACACTTAGTAGAGCATGGAGATTCCTCTCCCTTGTAGCAATGGATAGATATAGGAGATAACCTTCACAGTATCAGTAGTTTCATGAGCGATGATGGATGAAGAGTGGTTGACCAACAGTTTGAGCAGTTACCCCCGGTTATACCTATTGATTGGGGTTAAGTGATGACTAAATGCGAGTATTTACCATGGGTACCGGTGGATGAGATTTTGGTTAAATCCTTGGGATTGACCAAAGAATATGATACTTTATAGTCCTACAGTTGGCTACATATGTTTCTATTGGCATTTC
This sequence comes from Picea glauca, assembly GCA_000966675.3. NCBI lineage: Eukaryota > Viridiplantae > Streptophyta > Pinopsida > Pinales > Pinaceae > Picea > Picea glauca. Next base: position 12,803 of record JZKD02S0069752.1, read on the forward strand.
CTGACACTTTCATCATTGACAACAATATGGGGGAATATTGACAGTGGAAAAGGACATGGAGAGTTGTTAGGTCGAGACCACCTGATAGGAGTGCTTTTACGACATACAACAAGATAGGGGTAGATCATCCTAAGCATACAATTGATACTTTGTGCATGATGGTGAGCATCTTAGACCATGGGATAGTAGACATCTTAGAGGGCGACACATATACAAATTTTCATGGGGATTAGCATGGAGGGATTCCGACAGTGATCAGTATGACATAGGATAAGTTAGTGGGTATTGGAAGTGGTAAACTTCCAAGTTTTCCATGGGATACATGATACAAGTTTCACCTTATGATGACCCAGGTTGTGCCAGAGAGACACATACTTCACTATAGGTTGGTTTTGAGTGGGCTTGCAGGGGCTTGTCCTATGGAACGAGACAATTTCTCCCTTTTGATACTCATGATCGAGTATGGAGATGGTGGGGCAGATATTATTTCCACATAGGTACTTTTACCGATGCAACTTCTGGATAGCAGGTCTAGTTTACACAAGTATTCCAGCATGAGGGTCCAGGAGTGGGGGATCCAATATGTACACGATGAGAGGACAATCATGATCAGAGTAGTGAAACTCCAACATGGTGATCTTTGGAAGAGACTAGCATGGGACATAAGAATTGCAGGGCTGAGCATTTCATTGACTGATGGAGGTGAGTGGACCCTCGCAGGGGAAAGTTATTTTGACTTTCCACTGAGCTACAATATTGAGGAGAGCATGTCGCTTGAGGGTGATTCATTGAGGTCTTGCAATACCTCACTAGGGAAACAACATGTGTAGTTGGTGTGTTGGTATTGGTATGGACTTGGAGGATGGGCTCATTCCGGGTTGAGGCCATGGGTCATTTGCAAGAGAGTCATGGTGTTGATATGTTTCAGGATTATGCTTCACAGGGTATTGCAGTTCACATCCTGATATGGGACCTAGGGGATGGAGTGCATGATAATTAATCTTTGGATGGAGCCTATTGTGTGTCCCACAAGTGGACATGGGACCTCAGTATTATATATGGATTGACTTAGTTATTGCTTGAGGACAAACAATATTCTAGCAAGGAGGCCTGTAATGTCCCCATTTTGGGACATCATTATATTACAGAGTGTTATGATGACCAGAGTAGCCAGATGGAGTTTATAGCGAGTACAGGGGATATTGGGGGTTTTATTGGGGTCCTACTTTCATCACTAATCTTATTTCATCATCATGATCCATTCTACATAGCTTGGCTTTGGTTCCATTGCATTTTGACGATTTCCGTAATTTTGAGTTATTTTGGGATATATGTTAATTAAATTCACCAAGGAGGTCATATTGGGCATAATACTTGGAGGAAACTCTTAGTGTGATATCTCATTGGAATTATGAGGAATAACACTACAGGATAGGATTATGAGAAGTGACTTTCAGTGGCTAGGGAAGCCACAATGAGGGATAAACTAGTTTTTAGAGGAAAAATGGTTAATTAATTAATTAATAATTAAATAAAGTAAAAGTGACTTGGAGAGACAAGGTGAGCAGGGAGGATAAAAGAGATACATGGACCTCTATTCTCTCATTATGTTGTTTATCATTTGATATCTGGCTTCTTGCTAGTGAGCCCATGCACTTGGGGGTTTTGAGGGTTTTGACTTAACAAACCCTAGAGATCAACTTGGTAGCAAAAGATCCCACATATCTTGATCCAAGCTTGGTCATGGAGGTGAAAGATTCCTCCCTCACCATTCTACATCAAATATACTCAATTACATGTGGTTTCTACATCAGTCACATGTTCATAGAGATCTAGGGCGCAACACTTGGGGATTTCCAATAGGGGGGGCACACCACCTTGATGAGAATAACTCGATCTAGGCAAAGGAAAAGGATTATGAAGAAAACGACTTCTAAGTATTCTTTGTAGGGCCTAGGGCACCTTTCCTATCCCTTTCTGAAGGAGGTTTATCTGTCAGATTATTTCTTGAAGTTTGGCACAAGTTGGAGAGTAAGAGGGCGCACTGCAGATTGGGGATTCAGTTATTTGGTGGGTCAAATCTTCATGATTTAGCTCGAGATTTTACCAGGGTGTTTCTAGTGGCCTGATCTATAGTTTTGCATATTTCTTAGATGGTTTGGAGGCCATCTTTATAGAGGTTGAATTCTTGGTCTTCTACAGCCAGGGGGGCTTACTACAGATAGAGGATTCAGTCATGTGGGGGATCAGATCTCCATCATTCAGCTTCAGAATCTACTAGGGGGTTTCTAGTGGCCTGATATAAAGTTTGGCATCTTTATTAGAGGTTTTGGAGGCCATCTTCATAGAGGCCAAATTCTTGGTCTTCTACATCCAGGAGGGCACACTGCAAATAGAGGATTCAATCATCTGGGGGGTCAGATCTCCATCATTTATCCTGAGACTCTACCAGGGGGTTTCCAATGGCCTGATCTATAGTTTGGAATCTCTCCTACAGGGTTTGTAGGCCATCTTCATAGAGGCTGAATTCTTGGTCTTCTATAGCCAGGAGGGGTGCATTATGCAGAGAGATGACATCACATGACAACTAGGGATTGATTTGGATCATCTGGGTTCTTTGATCTACAACTTGGAGAGGATTTTGGAAGCCTGTATCTTCATATACCTTGTATCTCATAGGATTTATTATCCATATATTTTATTCTCATTATTCGTATATGTAGTCCAGATCTACACCATTTTGTATGAGGTCGGAGATCTATTATTAAAAAATCAGATCCGAGGTATTTATGGTTATTACTTATGTTGTTGATCTTGTATCTTGTTGAGTATACTCCATTGTTGCATTTCTATCATTTACTTGCTGCAAACACACAAATAATAACATTTATAACCCTTAGCGCAACTCATGAGACTTAATTTTGCAAAGTGTTTGACGAAATGCCACAACCAAAAAACATATAAAAATCAATGAAAACGAAATGTTCTTGGCATCTTGGCTTGGGAACATTACAAGGGAACTTATTTTCTACTCCAAAACTTAAAAAGGTTTGTCTTTTAAGTTTATACCCTTCCTAAAAAAATTGAGAATTATCTGTGAAAAGCTTATCATCATAAAACATCATAAAACAGAGCATAAGGCCACCATAGAAAGTGCTCATTAAAATAAAAAACGAGCACAAAGGACATGCACCTTCCAATTGAGAAAAGACTTCACAACTTACCACCTCTTCCTTTTCACTTTAGCTATTCCAAAGTTCTCTCCTTTTATAAGTTGGTACCATATGTCCCTCCTCGTGGTTAACCTTGCAACAAATATGAGATCGACCACCTCATGATTGAATAATTGCGACACTGAGAAGAACCATAGTCGTTTACAGAAGCATTACATCCACAAGTAGAAAACCATAGTAGTTTGAAAAATCATTTGATGACAAGTACAAAATACTTAGAGCAGTTTAGTAAACCATGGATAATATTATATTGCAATGCTTTAAAGTAGCAAATTGAATATATATTTTTTTCCAAGGAAAATACCTCGTTGAGAACCTTTCAAGTACTTCCCCATGATTCACGGATGGTAAACAAGGTAAATTTTCAACCTTGATTATGGAGCCTAACCTTGAGGGGATCAAGATAGTTGAATCCATAATATAACATCCCCATTATAATCCTCGGTTTAATTAATGCTTATGTGGATCTAATATGTGGCTACAACCAAGTGATGTAATATGTGAATTGTATTTCTATGTTTTAATAATAAAACCCAATGCCAGCTACTAAGGGGACATGGACAAGAGGTGGGTGCTGAATTAATCCACAAAAGGGGGAGTGTCTAGGATAATGGCCAAGAGGGGTGCAAGGGGGAAATACCCATGTATATTAATTCAACCCATTTTCCCTAAACTTGCTAATTGTATATGAACCTTCCAATTTCTGATTGAGTGTTCCCAAAACCAATAATTGAATACATGTAAGAGGGTGGTTGTGAGTGGTCACATTCCAGATTTATTGGGCACATGGGGGTTGAGTACAATCATCTTGGGGAAGAGTGTGAGTCAAGAAAGGCAAGCCAAAGGGAGGAAATTTATATGGGTTGGGACAACAGTTCGGAGGAAGGAAGTGGGTGTGCATGAGAGAAAGTAGAGAGCATGAAAGAGAGCTTGGAGTGGGTGCAACCATGGAGAACGGATTCTAGAGAAAGATGGAACGTATTTGGGGAATTTTGGAGCTGAATATTGAAAATCCAAGTTGTCAAGCATGAAGAGTGAACTATAGAGTGAGTTACACTGTAAAAACAATTGTTTGTTGTTGGTAGTTTTCCCTAGCAACAAGTTCCCTTGAGTTTCCAGCTGAGATATTACTAGCTACCTGTGTCAAAGAAACCTTGAAAAACGAATGGAAAATTCCTGGGGCTAATCCTGATAAATGAATGGTACATCCCCTAGGTTATCCCTGATAAATGAATGGTGCATTCCTTGGGTTGGGAAGGTCAGGAGAAATATAGTTGGTAGAAAAATCGGGATAGTTGTAGGAGAAAATCAGTTGGGTTATGAGTTTTATGAGCTACGAGTGGATTGTGAGAGACCACCCTCTTTTGTGGATTACTAGCCTCAGCTCGGGGGTGGCTGACTATTGAGATTTGGAACATTCATTCTATGGTTGGGTGGAACGTCTGTCCCAAGAAGTTGGTTGCACCATTCTTGTTTAAAAATAAGTGTTTTATTTTGTTGCTGAGTTATTTACATGTGTTATTGTTGTGCATGAACTCTGTGTGAATGAGAATGACTTATATGTTGTTGTAATGATCGGTTTAGTTGCATTTCATGTTGATTGTTACCATGCTTTAGATGCATTTGTTTTATGCTTATAGAAAATAACTAAATATGTTTTAAATTTGTAGTTGTAAGCTACAAGAAATCAACTAACAATAAAATAATTACTTTAGTTAGCATACATTTCGTTTTTATGTGTATTCCACACCGTAATGTCCCTCGGTTGGGTTGGGGAACGTTACATTATGGTATCAGAGATGTAAAAAGAGAGAGTTTTGTGTGGCATGGACCAGCCTGGGTGGATGAGAACGTTACAAAGTGGTATTAGAGCCCAATTTTCAACACTGAGCCTGGATGGGCTGAGTTAGCAGAATATTGAAGTGGAAACTCATAGAGAATTAATTCTGGAGTATGACTGTAACTTATTTTATTAAATTACTGCAGTAAAATTGAGAGTCATGGGTAATGTGAAGAATTGAGCCTCTTTGGAAATTTTGAACATAAGCAATATCATAAAATATTGGGTATTTTTCCATACGATGACGTTAGAATGATGTGGAGGCCATGTGTCAGTTGACATGGTATAAGAAAGTCGTGTATTTCCACGGTGGTAGGTACATATTGGATGTGATGACAATTGACATGTGATGTGGAGCCATGTGGCAGGACAACTGTCAGTCCCACGAAATCGTGGTAAGAATTGGAAAAATGGTTAAGTGTTGAGACTTCTCTAAAAGACTTATAAAAGGAAGATTACAATACTATGAGTCCACGTAGATGGAAAAAGGGTTAAGTGTTGAGACTTCTCGGACAAACTTATGAAAGGAAGTTTACAAGATTATGAGTTCATGAGTCCATGAGTTTGTGAGTCTATGAGTCCGTGAAGGAAAAAGAAGCTACGTGTTGATGGCAGGTTCATGGAAGGTTTGAAGATAGGATATGGGTCTATGAGTTCGCCACCAGTGAGCCTGTGAATACATTAAGGAATCTAAGTGTCAGTGCAAAGTGAGTGCGACAGAACTAGGAGGTGCAAATTGGAAAATGTGAAAGCCCGAAATGAAGAAGAGATATGACTTAGATCCATGGTGAATCCATTAAGACAGACCAACGACAAAGATCTACTTAATAAATGATTGGACGATTGTTGAGTGTTGTTATTATGTTTCACTGCTAATGAATATTCCTTCATTATTTTTCCACCATAACTTTCAGCTCAGAGCTCGAATTAGAGAAAATGAATAGTCATTGGAAAGGTATTGATGAATAAAATAAATCTATCAACTTAGAATTTTTATTTGGGCATTATATTTTATTCAAAAGTGATAAAATTGATTTATGCACCAGTAAAAGAGTGGAAATTTCAACTTTTATTATTGTAACTATTCACTCAAAACTCAGATTAAGGCATGAGGACAACCGTTGGAAAGTTGTTTAAAAAATGAATTCATTTAAGGAATAATACTTGGGAGTAGTGCATTAATATTCTTCATAATTTATAATGATAAATGACTTGTAATCTAATTGACAAATATTTTTCAATATGATTAATTCTAACAACAATTGTTGCCTGCACATTTTTACAGAATTAGAGATACAAAAAAGAAGACGTTAGTTCCTACATGAGAACTAGAGACATGGATAATGTTTAAGGGTTTTAAAACCATGAAGAAGAAATTGGAGGTCTGCATACCAACATGGGTAATGATGATACTGAGTCTAATGGGAGAAGAGATAGGCAGAGGACTATAACTATGAGAAGCCTGCAAAAAGAAGTGCATAGCTATAGGGCCAATAATGAGAGGATCACCAAGGCTTAAGAAGAGATACTTCAAAGCCTAAATATGTTACATAAGCAAGTTAACAAGGACTATGGCACCAAGCAAACAACTATTTCTAGACAAATATTAACAACAAGATCCCATAGAAAAAGAGATGATCATGGGAATGATAGGAAGTCAAGAAGCATGAGTAGACACCATCATTCTCTAACGAATTCCACTAGAATAATTCATGCAAGTTCAGGTCCATGGAGCAACCCAAGTGTGTCTCTTGTTCAGAGGAAAAGGAGAAGACCCGAGGCATACATCTTGTAGGGTGAAATCAAGAAGATTAAGCTACCAAATATTTCTATCTACATGATTACCCATCCCAGGTAGAAGCTAGAATTTCCACCTACCACTTGCAAGGGAATGAAACCATGTGGTGGGATCAACTTAAGAAAATCAAGAACATTGATGAGAAAAGAATCTCATAGAGGCATTTCAAGGTATATTTCTAAGAGAAATACTTGTCCAAGAATTACTTTGAAAAAAATATGAAAGATTTATTTGAACTCAAGTTGGGAACCATGACAATGGAGGAATATGAGAAGTAGTTATTTGAATTGTTGAAGTATGTTGACTTCATCAAGGATGAGAAATTTAAAACCCAAAGGTTTCTAAGTGGGTTACCCTCTTTCTACAATGATAAGATTCAATATGATAACCCCAAAACCTTGGAGGAAACCATAAGGAGAGAAATGAATCTATATGAGCAGAGCAAAGGAAGACCAATTTTCCAAAAAAGCTTGGAATAACAAGATGAAGGATAAGAAGGATCAAAGGCAGAAGGGTTTTGAGCCACCCTTTTTCAGGAATAATTTCCAAGTGAATCTGCATGGTCAAGTCACACAAAATGAACACAAGACTATAGGTTCATTTGGAAAAAGGCCAAGGTAACATCCATTGCAATGTTGGGGATGTGAGGGAAATCATCTATATAGGAATTTCCCTCACAAAGGAGAAAGAATGAGGATTTTCCACAACATTCAAGAGGCTGAAACAATGAAATACATGGGAGGAAGCATGACAAGGATTTATGTAGCTTTGGACAACAAGTAGATATAGTATCAATCCCCCATGATTGAAGTGGAAGGTAAGGTTAATAATGAGCCCATATAAATTTTAATTGATTATGGAGCTAGCCATAGTTACATAAATGCTAATATTGTTGAAAGATTTCACTTGAAAATAAATAAGCATAAGAAATATTGGTTAGTTTAGTTACCCATGGGGGCTAAGAGGAAAATAAATGAGTTGGTTAAAGATTGTCTGATAGACTTGAATAGAATCAATAAAAAGGTGGATGCAAACATCATACCATTGGGTTCATATGATTGTTTAATTGGCATGGATGTGTATAAATTTTGGACAAGGCAGACTCTAGGAAAATAGTTCTGTCATTAAACCATAAAACTCATGTTCACTCTGTTTTCACACACCAACTGTCATAACAAATTACAGAAATCAACCAAGCAACGAGTAAACATGTTGGCCAAGGTGGCTATCAGAAGAAGCTCTAGAACCAAAAGTTGAAGACATTGAGCATCCATGACCAACATCAATTTTGGTCAAAGTTTATGTTTTCATGCATTTTACAACATTTTTGGTGATGGCTATGAGTTTTAAACCATGATTAGCAGTTTTGGTGTTTTCCTCTAGTCATATATAAAGATAATGAAGTTTTTGTAGCATTTATGGACTCCTGGCATACAATTTGAGGTGTTGAAGCTTTGCAAAAGTGAAACATGCTGCTACAGGAAAGTTCGCAGCGTCGGCGCTGCAAACTGGTAATTTATGACATTTTGTAAGCATTAGCACACAACAAAGGATTGTTTTGATTATAACTTTTGAATTCTAATCTGGCTTCCTCTGAAATTTGGTGTGGAGGGAAAACATGGTGTTTTTGACTTGCTAACAAAAATTCAGCCTGATCTACTTCATTTTTTTGGAGAAAATACAAAATCATCACCTACAGGAAAGTTCATAGCGCATGTTGTCACAGGCGCTACGAACTCTAACAGTCTGACAAATTCGAGTTATGGGAAGACTACCAGTTGTCAGGGAAGGTTAAAATGGTCTCCTAGGAGTTATTTGGACATGAGGAACATGTGTTCCATTTCCAAATCAAGCACCATGACCTGTTTCAAAAGGAATTTATCTCAATAGAGAAGATCCCAAAAAATAAGAATTTGTTAGGTTTTTGTTGGAATCTTTTGTAACACGACTCCTAAATGGAGGAGGATCCTATGTAGATCCTTGGTTTCGACCTCCTTAGGGTATATATATATATATATATATATATATAATTCACTATATATTAAGTGGTTATTGATAAGGAAAGGGTTGGAGTGATAGGAACAAGGATGTTACTATTTTGTAAACTCTCAGACTCTGTATATCTTGATGGAGGATTCTTGTGTAGTCAAAGATTAGCTTGTGCTCCTTTATTTGTCCATTCTCTTTGTCTTCTTTCTCTAATGGAATAATGATTGATAACGGATTTATCAACAAATTTGTTAGAAGAGTTATGCAGTGGATGATCTACTGTGTATTTTGTGAAGCATTTCTTCTTGGAGAAAATCTTTATTTCTTGATTAGAAGGATCCTAATTAATGAAATTTCAACCTTATGAATGTGTCAATCAAGCACGATGTGAAATTGATTGTTCATCTTGATGTTTTTATCCATTTTCTTCTATTCATATTTCAAAATATGTGCTGGTTGGAGATTATGATAACCCTTTTTGTTGGAATATAGTCTTTGGGATTTCGTGCATTAGATCAGGCTTTGAACCTTATCAGTTTGATCCATTTTTTAATATAATCACTCATCCAAATCTAAACATTTTGATGGGTACTAGGATTACACTTACAACAATCTAAGTGTGACTCTCAGTGCTAACAGTATCATCTAGATTCAGATGGGAAAACACAAAGGACTAACAAGATAATTGAGGACATGCTTAGAATGTATGTGACGGATCAACTATCAAAGTGGGAAAATTATATTCATTTAGTTAAATTTTCCTACAAAAATGGGTATCAGGCCTCATTGAAAATGAGTCCATTTAAAGAATAGTATGGTATAATATGTAACACTCCAAAAGACAGAGAAGTTATTGGGCCAGATTTGTTGAAGGAAATGGAAGAGAAGATGACAAGGATAAAGAAGAATTTACAGGATAGGAAGAAAATTTATGCAGACAAGACTAGAGTTTTTAGAGATTTTAAAGTGGGCAAACATGTGTTTTTGAAAGAGAAGGCAAAGAGAAGTTTGCTAAGATTAGGAAGTTGTCTGAAGTTGGCAGCGATATATTGTGGACCTTTTGAAATATTAGAAAAGATAGGGCCAGTTGCATACATGCTAGCATTTCTTGCATCCATGAGAGTGCATAATGTATTTTATGTATCATTATTAAAGAAGTATGTACCTGGTCCTAACCACATAATTGATTGGAATGTGATCCAAGTGGAGAATGAAGGGGATTTCGGGTGGAACCAGTATGCATCCTGGACCGAAAGTTCAAAGTGGTGAGGAAAAAATCCATAGGATTGGTAAAGGTTCAATGGACCTTCTACGGTCCTGAAGATGATACATGGGAGCATGAAGTAAACATGCAGGAAGAGTACCCATAAATTTTTGACAATTTTGAAGAAGGAAAAATGCAAGACTCCATTTTGGAAATCTTGAGTTATGGAACCACATATCAGAGTCCTAGCCAACTACGTGGGGGACCTTGATAAACAAATGGCTCATTCCTTGGGTTAGCCTTGATAAATGGATGGTACATCCCTTGCGTTAACCCTGATAAATGAATGGATCATTCCTTGGGTTGACGAGTTGAGAGGAACATGAGATTGATGGTTGGATTTGTTGTTGGAGTTGTTGCTAGGGTTGTTAATTGCATAATTTTTATTTCTAAGTATTGTGATGTAAATTTTCATATATATATATATATATATATATATATATATATATATATATATATATATATATATATATATATATATATATATATATATATATATATATATATATATATA
>JZKD02S0069752.1:23490-33733 GCA_000966675.3 Picea glauca
GGGGGGGTATCTAGGATAATGACCAAGAGGGGTCTAAGGGGGAAATACCCATGTATATTAATTCAACCCATTTTTCCTAAACTTGCTAATTGTATATGAACCTTTCAATTTCTGATTGAGCATTCCCAAAGCCAATCATTAAATACAAGTAATAGGGTGATTGTGAGTGGTCACATCCCAGAGTTATTGGGCACATGGGTGTTGAGTACAATCATCTTGGGGAAGAGTGTGAGCCAAGAAAGGAAAGCCAAAGGGAGGAAATTTGTATGGTTTTGGACAATAGTTCAGAGGAAGGAAGTGGGTGTGCACAAGAGAAAGTAGAGAGAATTAAAGAGAGATTGGAGCGGGTGCAGCCATGTAGAGTGGATTATAGAGAAAGATGGAATGAATTTGGAGTGTTTTGGAGCTAAAGATTGAAGAGTCGGGTTGTCAGGCCTAAAGAGTGACCTCTAGAGTGATTTGCACTATAACAACAATTGTTTGCTATTGGTTTGCTGGTAGTTTTCCCTAGCAACAAGTTCCCTTGATTTCCCCGCTGAGATATTCCTAGTTACCTATGCCAGAGAAATCGTGATAAATGAATGACACATTCCTTGGGATAATCCTGATAAATGGATGGTACATCCCTTGGGTTATCCCTGATAAATGAATGGTATATTCCTTGGGTTGGGCAGGTCAGGAGGAAGAGAGCTGGTAGAAAAATCAGGATATTTGTAGGATAATATCAATTGAGTTATGAGCTTTATGAGCTACGTGTGGACTTTAGAGACCACCCTCTTTTGTGGATTACTAGCCTCAGCTCGAGGGTGACTGACTGTTGAGATTTGGAACAATCATTCTATGGTTGGGTGGAACGCCCATCCCAAGTATCTGGTTGCACCATTCTTGTTTAAAGATAATTTTTTTATCTTGTTGTTGAGTTATTGACATGTGGTATTGTTGTGCATGAACTTTGCGTGAATGAGAATGGCTTATATGTTGTTGTAATGAACGGTTTAGATTCATTTCATATTGATTATTAGCATTTTTATATGCATATGTTTTATGGTTATATACAATAGCTAAATCTATTTTAAATTTGTAGTTGTAAGTTACAAGAAATCAACTAACAGTAAAAGAATTACTTTAGTTAGCAGAAATTTCATTTTTATGTGTATTTTGCACCATAATGTCCCTCGGTTGGGCTGGGGAACGTTACATTATGGTATCAAAGCAGTAAAAAGAGAGATTTTTCTGTGGCGTGGCCCAACCTAGGTGGTTGGAAACGTTATACATAACCTCCTCAACTTTGGGGGAGAGATCTCATGTCTAGATCATAACTACTTAAGCTAACCCTCAAAGCTAGTAAATTGAATATATGAGCAACACAATTTTGACAATAAAAAATTAAAAATAAGATTGAATAGAGTTGCACAATATTAAATGTGTCATGGAATGGATGATACCTCCCACACAATGCTTCTTGTCTTTATGACAAAGTTGTATATAAGTCATTATAACTAGCCTAAATCCATCTTAGCCCGTGATTTATCAAGTATTGAGAGGGATCAAATCTCTTGATGTGTTCTTTTTATTGTTAATTAAGATGGATATTGCAATGTCACTCAACTCCATATAATTCAAAACTCACCACTTATGTAAAAACATATATGTTAAAATACAATAAATTTGAATATTGTTAAGATATTCACATTTACATTGTGACAATATTTTTATGTAAATATTATATGACTGGTATTTTTATTCATGTGTAAATTTGGTATCTCAATTTTTTTTTCTCTATTAACAATTTTTGAGTTATGCGTGTATATAAAAAAATCTCTAACACACACACACACATATGGCTTATAGATAGAATTATAATCTTTTTTGTTATAAGCGCTATTTTTTTTTTCCTTGACATATGATGATATAATCATTACCCATGTAACAACATCTATACCATATAATGATATAAACATTACAATGTAACATCGTTTCTATTATATGACTATGTAAGCATTACCTCGTAACAACATCTCTACCATACTGAATTATAAAAGCATAATTTAACACAATAAAATTCATTTACAAAAAGAATAAAATCACATATTTATGCATGCAAAGGGTACAATGATCATTAGCTCAAAGTGTTGTCAATCAAGGCATATAATATCCTGTGCAAAAACCAATGACCAACTAATTGGAACATATGGATCTAATGTGATTTTACTACCTATAGAATGCCACATAGGTCACTAGGTCCTTCACATCCCAACTATATTCAAACCCATATCTCCCTACTATACTCAAATCCAACATACAAGAAATTAAGAAGTGTTTATTGTTGATGAGGGGATAATTTTAAACCTTGCAAATGAAAGTCAAAGATTACCTTAGGTCAATTCAAAGTGGAGTTGAAAAGTTGAAGAATCCTTTCAAGCGCAATAAGTTATGGTTTAAAAGCTTCCACCAAATGGTAATTCTAGAGTCAGTCTTACATCCATGATCCAAGAAGAAAATTGAAAACAAAATCTTGAAATAGAGAAGCATAGAGATTAATTATATGATCCACTGTCACTCTTTCTTGCTACACTTATCCACTGATATTATTTCCACAGTTGGAGTGAATGAACCTTGGTTTCAAGTGGCTAACACTTTCAAGACATCGAGCTTCTATCCATTTTTCTCAAGAGAAACATCCTTTAAAAAGTATGCTCAAGGCACCTACCTCATGATATGGAAAAAGGGGCCATGTGAGTACCTATCTATTGTTTTCATTTCAATATCAAAAGATATGGGAATTGAACCCACACTCTTTTCAACTATAACCTAAATCTGACATCTTAGACCACTAGGTTAAACTATTAATCTATGTAACTTTTTTGCAAGAGTTTTAAAAAATATTTTGTCACATCACCACCAATTTATCAAAACATAAAATTTATTTTTCATTTGATTTGATTTACACGATGAGAATAAATATCTCACCCGAGAAGGATAAAAACTTTCCTCTCAACTATCAATTGACCACCAATAAATTTAGTAAAACAACACAAAAAAAACATAAACATTGAAATTACAAAAATAGTAATAGAGACACAAAGTAGAAAACCCTATACCTATACCTCTTTGCATGCAAAGAAATCACTCTACCATGTGAGTTACACCCCCAATTTAAAGTGTTATCCAAAATTACATATTGAGACATAGCAATGCCAACACTATCACGAACACACTCGTACCGTATAGTTCAATCTTCATGGTTTTTTTGGTTTTTGATCCCCACCATGTTGGTTTGTGACAATGAACAATGGTACCACTAAGAGAAGTGAAGTAGTTTTATATGTATAGATCATGTAAATAAAATAAAATAGAAAAAGTGGACGATGGATTTTTGGAAGCCCACAACAATAACAACAACTTAAATTAATAATAAATTAACATATAACTTTTAACACTAAATAAATTTGAAATTAAGTTATATAAAGATGAAAATGTATGTATAAGGTACGGGCGTGAGTTGAGTTGTAACTTTTGTACACCCATATTCAAATGCAACATTGTCATTGCTACAAGAGAGTAATTGGCCTGCGAGTTTAAGAAACCATTGTCATAATCAGCAAGGCTATAACAAATGAAGAAATGATTTAGCAAGAGTTATAAAAGGAACTGAAGGAATTTCAAACTTGAGTTACAGAGGCATCTAAACTGTGGAAATGGGCTCAAGTATACAATGATCAGATCAATTTGTAAGAAATCCTATAATGGTTTTAGAAATCAAAATAATGATTCCATATACTAGGGGAAATGCTCTTCTCTTCCTAGTAAAGGATCTAATCATAAAGTTATTAGGGCAATGGACAAATAACAAGGTAATCAAATCTTGACTGCTAAAACATTGGATTCCCCTATGGAAAGGTTCATTGAATTTTTTTCTTTATGGTTAGGGCTATATTGTTTTCTTGTTCTTGTTCAAGGAAGACCACAACCTTGATATTCTGGGATGATAGGCTCACTTTTAGAGAGATTGGAAACAACACGAGCATGTTTGTAGATAGAGTGGTGCAAAAGGCAAGTTAGTATGCATGTGAGTGACAATGCGTCAAAATGGGTCTAGATAAGGATCTTCTCGAGGGAATATCATTTGATATAGACAATGGGTTCCACCTTTAGGATATGGACTACGATTAGTTCCCTTAAGTGCAACAAGTGCCATGAACAAGGCCATTTTTATAAAAAAAATTAAAAAGGGGTTGTCGCCTCCATTGAATTAACCGAACAAAGAAGAACCCATGCAAATAGTGAACATGTGAAAGAGAAGAAAATTTCCTTTATATTAATTAGTGTAACACACATGCATCAATGGAAAATCAACAATCCTCACTCTAGACCAACTAGTGAAAAACCCATATGATACGAATTTATTAATGGAACAAAATTAAATACATATGTATAGAAAAGAAACACACATAGATATAGTAAAACTTGACTTCTATTAATAAAGAGAATATGCTAAAACTGTAAAAATGTAGATTGAAACAAACTTGCTTGAATGGTGGTATCTTATCTTTGAGAAGAGATGTGACAGTTGCACTCATTCGCAAGAAGATGAGTACAATGAGGCTCCAAAGGCATGTTAAAAAAAAAACATAAATGAGAAAACCATAAACATCCAAAACCCTAACCCTGGGAAACGAAACACCAAAAGGTTTGTGGGCCCCGATGGGGGTATTTGATACGTCAACTTCCTAAGGGCATAACTTTTTCATACGATTACCATTTGGGGTGCTCGATACACCATTGGAAAGTTATAACTGAGGATTACACATTTCATTTAGCCTAGAATTTTCCTCTAGCTACATGCTAGGCACCATCGAGCCGAAAAAACATCATTTAGGGCCTCAAAATGAACTTGGAAGTTCAGGACCCGAAAAACTGTAAAATACTACCATAAAGGAAAAATTTTCTTTGATCCAGTGGAATAGGTGGGTGACCACCAATATCCACCTAGATCAGTCCTCCCCCTTAGGAAGCAATGGTCTCCATTGCGTTGAGCACCCCCATCAAATTGGGAAAAATCTATTGAACTTGGACCTGGGGGGACCACTTGCCTTGGTGCATGAGCTACCCTGTTTTGACAACCTGATAAAGATGGATCCTCTGTTGGAAAGTGACCTTAATATAAGTGTCCATGATCTGATCAATGACTTCCTATTCCATGTAGTCAGGGTTGATATCGGTCGGTGTCAATTTCTCTGTGATCTATGATGTGTCCAATAATGGTGGGAAGTATGGTTGAAGAAGGTCCACATTGAACACTGGGTGAAGGACAAGGAAGGGGGGAATAGTTAGCTCAAAATAATTGTCATCCATAGCCTTGGTGATGGTGTAAGGCCCATAGTGAAGTGGATGAAGCTTCTGATGGGGCCCTATAAGGCACTCTTTTTGCAAATGCAACCAGACCTTGTATCCCACCTGAAACTCATGTGGTTCTCGATGTTGATCACGATGTTCCTTGTACTTAGCATTGGATTTATACAAAATGTTATGGACCTATTGGTGGATGTGTTCAATCCGTTCAATCAACCTCAGAATGAACATGGGAAGATTTTGGTTGTGTGGTCGCCAGGGGTAGTGTGACATCAATGGGACCCAATGGTTGAAATCACAGTCCCACTTGAAAGGGGATATGGTCGATCAAGCTATGGAGAGCTATGTTGTATCTGTGTTGAACATATGGGAGACTCTCATCCCATGTGCATGGATGCTTGTATTTTTACATGCACAAGAGATGCACGATCATCCGATTGATGACCTCTTTCTGGACATTAGTTTGAGGGTGGAAGGTAGTGGATTTGGCAAGCTTGGTGTCCAATAGTGACCAGAGGCTTGACCAAAATGTGTTGAGAAACAGGTTGTATTGATTCGAGATGATGGTATGTGGTATCCTAAAATGTACCCCACACCCACTTGAAGAAGAGCTTGGCAATGGACTCCACTGTGATACTCTTCTTGTAGGTTGTTAGAATGGCCATCTTAGAAAACCGATCAACAACCACAAAAACACAATCATTTCCTTTCTTGGTTGAAGGAAGGATAGAAATGTAGTCCATCGAGATGGATTTCGTGGGATTTTTGGAGTAGTAAGAGGGGTATACAAGCATTTCTTCTTAGTGTCTAGTTTGGAAATGACACAGGTAGTGCAGAACTTGATATACTTGCTGAAATATTGTCAAAGTTTCGGCCAATAAAAATGCTTCTATAGTACTTCCATGCCAAAATGTCCTGCCATCCGACTGTAGTGAGCTTCCCAAATCAATTTCACACACTCGTTTGAAGGAACACAGAGGTGGCCTATATGGCATAATAGTCCATTTTGAAGGTGTAAGTCAATGATAGTTGCGCCTATGTCCAACAATTGGTAAGTCGTAGTGAAGTTAGGATCATTTTTGTAGAGTTGGGGCCACTCTGAGGCCTCATGTCCACATGAGTGGAGCAACGTGGTTAGCGAGGCAACTAGAGGTCGACCGAGGCAGCCAACAACATGATTGGTGCTTCATTTCTTATATTTGATTTTGAGATGGAATTGTTGCAAGTATGTGGACCACTTCTAATTGCGGTCGTTTTGTAATTTTCCTTGTGTCTATTTGAATTGCATAGGCTTGTGATCAATGTGGATGATTCTCTCTGGAATATCCCCCGGTAGTGCCCTAGTTATATTATGAATTGTAAATTATGTTTATGAATTGTAAATCATGTTTTGTAGGTTGGTGAGCTAAGTATTGATAATATGGTGGGTTTATGTGTTTATTAGGCTGGAGAGCCTAAGTGTTAAAGGCCAGGAGCCTGTTTTTGTATATGTAATTATGCAGAACATTAATAAAGATTAAACATCGCTGCGTGCAAATCGACCATGAAGAAAGAGTGATGAGGAACTAATCTTCCACAAGGTGGGTAAGGGAAAGGGGGCTGAAAGGTTGGAAAAAGGGGCTAAGATTAAGGGATTAAGTCCTTGGGGATAATAATTTATTATTATTCCAAAGTTGTGTGACAAACATGTTTTTATCCAAAGTTCTGGGAGAGGCAACGCATGCAGATCCAATGCGTGCAAAAAAGGGAACACATACTTGATGGAAGGAATGCAGCTTCATGGGCGACATGTGTCGTCCCAAGAACATGCAATTTAACCCAAGAATTGAGATGTGATGGGGGTTTGTACTCCATTTTGCATCCGTTGTCTGAACAATGTGACTTCTGCGTTTGATCTCTACATGCATACCCTCATGCGACTATGAAGCCTGAAGCCTGTGATGTTTTCTTGAGAAGTCGATATACCCTCTATATGAACCGTTGAGTCTGTGTTTGACCTCTGTCTGGATTTCTTGTCACGCATCCTAAAACCAGTGTTACCTGAACCGTGTTGTGTCTTAGTGGTCTGTTGCCATTTTTTTTGGACATCCACACCCACTTTTCTTGTTGTTGATGTCACCCATGAGTTAAACGAAAGATGATGTTGTTGTTGTTATCCTGAACTTGTAGGAATTGAATTGAAAATTGGTTGAATAACCGGGTTTTCAAGCCCGTGGTAGAAGAGGTAGGTTGTTAGGCCTATGAGAAGCTCTCTCCACGTGAGAGAGTCTGTTGGGAAGTGGTTTTCTCCCAGAGAGAGTCCAACACCAGCTATGGAGCTCTGATAATTCCTGATCCGACCTGTTGCTGAGACATAGAGAGGGAGGTGAAGCACCCTGGACTGTGCTTGTGAAGGTGTATACTCCCGGTTGGAACAATCATATGGGGAATGAGAGTCTATGAGTAGTGGGCGTAATCAGGCTCCTGGAGAGAATCCTTTCGGTTGCTCTATGTAGTTTTCCTGTAACCTCAACCTACTCTAGGATTCCCTTGCCTTGGGTGGAGCTTAGTCCCAGCTTGGGGGTGACCCACTATTGAGTGTGATGAGAAGCATGGTTTAAGGCTGGGAGGTTCATGGAAGTTCAACATGTATTTGGTGGAGTTACTACAGTTTCAAAGATAAGTATCAATATGTGTTTAATTTGAATTAAAATGCATGTCTGTGATGCTTGCAATATTATCATGTATTTCGATGCAATTATAAATTACTGTTAATTCCATTATTTCTTGATGTTAGAAGTAATCATGTGATTACTCTGTATTGTTTAGTTAAATGTGTTAATTTGATTTAATGCATGTTACATATATAAGTATGAGAATGTTTCCGCGTAGTAGCGTTTCCCGACCATGGGGTTGATGGCCGGGGGCGTTACAATATGGTATCAGAGCCATAGTTTCAACGCTGAGCCTGGATGGGCCGAATAAGTAGTCTTTGGACCCAAGGTTTCAAGTGGAAATGGTGTTCAGATGGAACCAGTTTCGAAACTTAGAATGTTTTCGAGTGCCAAGGGGGCTACTTGGTCGTGTTATGAAGCTCGGGAGGAGTAGCGATACAATCAAACCTCAGCTGATGTGGTATTTGACCAGAGAGAGAGAGCTCAACACTTGGGGTGTTGGAGCCGTAGGATCTGTTTTGGAAAAAGGAGAGTCCTTTACTACCGTCAGATCTGGAGAAGGTGCAGGAAGGTTATCCCGGAAGCCTTTCAAAGTTTGGAAATCGGGAGAAGTGGAATGCACCGAGGCACAAACTTCTTAAGGATATCTACACCATATATCGTAGGAAAGGAGTTTGGACCATTAGATCTATGTCTAGGGAAGCAAAGGAAAGTCACTTTGGAGGATTTCAAGTGTGGAGTGTGACAAAATCTCGAAGTCCCGAAGTAGATCACAACCTTCCGATTGCAAAGGACATGCATTGGTAGATCGTGAACTATGGGAGAAAGTGCTCTAGGAAAAAGTGAGTGTAGAGGAGTTGAAACTCCTGAAGCCCGAAGATCCAAAGTGGTGAGTCATGATGATGTCACCTGGAGGTGACATGGACACATGGGTTGTGTGCCAAGTGTAAGTGGATTCCGAACCGTGGAAGATTAAAATGGAATTTGGAACGTGACGAGTGTCACCCATATGAATGGGCCACGTATCAGGAGAATTGCAGGATGAAAGGAGGGTTAATCCAAACCACCATTGCATGCCCCCGCAATTGGGAAAAAGTTAAGTGATGTAACGTAATAACGTCACCTGAGGTGACGTGGAAGTGTTTGGAGATTAATGGTTCGGGGTATGCAGATGTGAAATATTCCTAAGTCCCGAAGTCCCAAAACTCATACGCCTAAGGTTCCACAATGAGTGTTATTCATAGGATGCTGGGTAGACGTGGACTGTTGATCCACCCTACTGCATGAGTTCGGTAAATTGGAACTCCGAGTGACTATTGTGTTATGCTTGGAAATATTTCGAAGCCGAAGGCCGAAGGCCCGAGTGCACACTTATTGATCTAGCGCTTGGTCATGACCCATTGTCCCATGGGTTGGGGAATTGAGAGAAAGGGCCCAGTGCCCGAAAACTTAGCAGAGCAGAGCTCGGAAAGAAGAAATCTGCAGGGATTCTTGATTGAATGAGAATCACAGAGAATGAAAACTGAATGTTTTCTTGAATCAGATTTGTTTATGAATGTTGTGGGATTTGTTAAGGAATGATGACCTGAAAAATTCCAGTTGTCTGCACATTGTGTTTGCAGAAGTTTAACAAGTGCCGAAACTGAATAGAGTTTCCACTGAGTGAAAAGAAATGGAAGAGACACAAAATGCTTCCAGTTCAGAGAATGAAGCTAAAGGGATGGATGTTCATTTGGGAGTTGAAGGGTCAAACTCCAATGGGCATAGAGAAGAGATAGATAAGGAAGGGAATATGATGAAAATCATTGAAAGATTGCAGAAATATGCCCAAACTCATCGAGTAGATAGCAGAAAGCTCATGAAAGCTAAGGAACAATAGGGAGAATTCAACTTAAAGTTGATGAAGGGTCTGGAGAGAATAGAAAATAAGTTGGACAAGGAGAGATACTCGAGAAAAATAGGGAGTCACCAGGCTTCTGAGGGAAGAATATCAAGGAGTATTGGTAGACAGCATCATCACTCCCAAGGTCACTCCAAGAGGAGGGAACATAGTAGTTCAAGCCCATCTCCTATCAAAAATTACAAGATATCTGGAGTGGATGAACTGAAGGGAGAAATGAAAAAGATTAAGCCTCCTACATTTGATGGAGAACATAAGAAGGAGGAAGATGTCGAAACATGGTTGCTTGGCATGAGGAAATATTTCCAATTGCAGAATTATTCCTCTCATGCAGAAG
>JZKD02S0069752.1:38447-49575 GCA_000966675.3 Picea glauca
GTGTAAATACTTCATGGGGTATAAACACGGCTGAAAGCAAGGACCTCTGAATCAGGAAGATAATCAGGCTCCACAACCAACAACATGACCATTGATGAGTATGAACAAAGGTTTTTGGAATTACTGAAGTATGTTTCGTTCATCAAGGATGAGACTATCAAGATTCAAAGGTATCTGAGTGGACTTCCACCTTCCATCGATGACAAGATCTAGTATGATGACCCTAAGACCATGGAAGAAATGATAAGAAGAGAAAAATGCTTATATGAGAAACAAAGAGAGAAGCCTACCTTCCGTAAGGCTTGGGAAGATAAGAAGAAATTCTAAATGGATCAGAGGAAGAAGGGAACTAAGCCACCCTTTTTCATAAACAATCCTCAAGGACGACCATCATTTAGAGAGCCAAGAATGGTTGATGTAGGGGAACAAAGGCCAAGACAGACACCCATTCAATGTTGGGGTTGTCAGGGAACCACAAGTACATATATTTTCCCCATAAAAATGGCAAAGTGAGAGCTATCCATAGTGTTCAACAAACTGAAATAGTGGAAGACATGGGTAGTATAATGCCAAGGATCTAAGCAGACCTAGACAACAAGCAAGCTGAATATCAGTCGCACATGATTGAAGTGGAAGGTATGATCAATAACCATCCCTTCACTATTTTAATTGATTCAGGGGCTAGCCATAGTTATATAGATCCTAGAGTGGTGGAAAGTTTGCATTTGTCGATAATAAAACATGAAAAGTCTTGGTTAGTGTAGATGGCTACAGGAACCAAGAGAAAAGTCATTGAATTAGTTAAGTCTTTTCCAGTGGACATGAATGGACTGAGCATAAAGGATGAATTGAACATTCTGCGTTTAGGTTATTATGACTATCTAATTAGGATGGACTTGTTGGAACATCACTATTCGAACTTGAACTGTCAGAACAAGGCATTCACTTGGTTGGATAAGGAAGGAAATCAGAAAACAGTCCAAGGAATTCCCAGAGTTGTTTCTATCAGAGAAATCTCAGCAATGCAGCTGAAGAAGTGCTATCTAAAAGGCTGTCAATTATTTGTAGCCCATGTGGAGGAAGCATCTAAGGATGTGGTTTCAAAGATTGAAGATCATGTGGTACTAAAAGAGTTTGAGGATGTATTCCAGGAAGTACCTGGATTACCCCCAAAGAGAGATATTGACTTCTCTGTAAACTTGATGTCATGAGTCACTCCAGTGTCAAAATCTCCTTACATAATGAGTACGCCAGAGTTGAAAGAGATGCAATTATAGCTTAAAGAGATTCTGAGGAAGGGGTATATATTCCCAAATGTGACACCTTGGGGTGCCCCGGTCCTGTTCGTGAAGAAGAAGGATGGGACGCTGAGATTGTGCATCGATTTCAGACAATTGAACAAAGTGATTGTAAAGAACAAATATCCTTTGTCGAGGATTGATGACCTCTTCGATCAGTTGAAGGATGCGAAGATATTTTCGAAGATAGATCTTAGATCGGATTATCACTAGGTAAGGATAAAGGATGAATACATCAGCACCGCCTTTCGAAAAAGGTATGGTCATTACGAGTTCACAGTGGTGTTGTTTGGACTATCAAACGCACCCTCTTTTTTTATGTGCCTAATGAATGGTGTATTCAGGGACTATCTAGACAAGTTTGTCATAGTCTTCCTAGATGACATTCTGGTGTATTCCAAGTCAGAGGAAGAGCATGAACAATATTTGAGGATGGTGTTGCAGGTGCTAAGAGAGAACCAATTGTATTCTAAGTTGAGCAAGTGCTCATTTTCTCAGGAGCATATCCATTACTTGGGGCATATCATTTCGAAGGATGGGATAGCTGTAGATCTTGAGAATATTGAGGCCATCAGAGAATGGTTAGTGCCAAATAATGTGATAGAATTCATATCCTTTATGAGTCTAGTTGGTTATTATAGAAGGTTTATCGCAGGGTTCACGAGGATGGCTCACCCTATCACTTCCTTGCAAACGAAGGAGAACAAGTTTCAGTGGACAGAAGATTGTGAGAGAAGCTTCCAATGATTGAAGCAGTTGTTAACCAGTGCTCCAATCCTAAGGATTGTAGACCCAAATGAATCTTTCGTGGTATGCACATATGCATGCAAAGAAGGACTGGGAGGAGTCCTCAATCAGAATGGATTCATAATCTGTTATGAATCCAGAAATTTGAAAGAGAACGAAAGGAACTATGCAACTCATGATTTGGAGTTGGCATCTATAGTACTTGCTCTAAAGAAATGGAGGCATTACCTCATGGGAAGGAGGTTCGAACTGAGAACAGACCACAACGGTCTGAAATATTTGTTTGATCAACCAACTTTGAATGCTAGACATAGTAGGTGGTTGGAGTTTCTCTGTGAGTACAATTTTTATATCAAGCATATCAAAGGGAAGGAGAATAAAGTGGTTGATGCACTCAGCAAGAGAGTACATGAATTACATGCTACAACCATTAGCATGTACCGAAATGATATTAAAAGAAGAATTTTGGAGGCTGCAAATACAGATTTGCAGTATAGAGATTTGGTAGCAAAGCTAAAGCAAGGTAAGATGCCACAGGAAGTGGAGAATTATAAATTAAAAACTGACGGAATAATTCTGTACAAGAACATAATTTATGTACCTAATGTCTAGGATTTGAAACTTGTGATTTTGAATGAAATGCATAATGTGCCTTATGTTGGGCACCCTGGATATCAGAAAACTATGGAAACAGTTAAGAGACAATACTTTTGGCCAGGTATGAAGAAATATATTGCTAAATACATCGCTATATGTATGGAGTGTCAGAAGGTTAAAGCTGAGCACAGGCACCCAACAGGGTTGCTACAGCCTTTACCCATTCTTGAGTGGAAGTGGGAAGTAGTGACAATGGATTTCATCACAGGATTGCCTAGAATCGGCAAGCAACATGATTCAATCATGGTGGTGGTGGACAAGTTTACGAAAGTCGCCCATTTCATTCTATTAAAGACTACTCACAAGGAAACAGATGTTGCCGACATCTTTATGAAGGAAGTGGCACGATTGCACATAATTACCAAGACAATTGTGTCTGACAGAGACCCGAAATTTACCTCAAATTTCTGGAAAGGGTTATTCAAGGGCTTCATAACGAATCTGAAATTTAGTACAACCTATCATCCTGAGTCGGATGGGCAGACAGAGCGGGTGAATTGAGTGATAGAAGACATATTGAGGATGTATGTGATGGACAAACCATTGAAATGGGAAGACTACCTACACTTGCTAGAATTCACCTACAATAATGGGTATCAAGCATCGTTGAATATTAGCCCATTTGAAGCACTTTATGGCAAAAAGTGCAATACTCCAATAAGTTGGGATAACCCAACTGATAGAGCAGTAGTTGGGCTAGATTTTCTCAAGGAAATGGAAGAGAAAATGATGAAAATTAAGCAGAATTTGAAAGCTGCCCAAGACAGGCAGAAAAGTTATGCTAATAAAAACAGAAACCATGGAGAGTTTAAAGTGGGAGAGCATGTTTTCTTGAAAGTGAAAGCTAATAGAAGTTCCCTGAAGTTGGGAAACTGTGCCAAGTTGGCAGCCAGATTTTGTGGGCCACTCGAAATCCTAGAAAGGATTGAGCTAGTTGCATATATGCTTGCATAACCTGCATCCATGATTGTACATAATGTGTTTCATGTTTCATTGCTTAAGAAATATATACCTAATGCTAATCATGTAATCGATTGGAATGTGATTTAGGTGGAGAAAGAAGGTGTCCTGCAAGTGCATCATGTGCGCATATTGGAATGGAAAAGCAAACAACTCCGGAATCGAGACATAGGGCTTGTAAAGGTCCAGTGGACTTGGTACGGTCTTGAGGATGCAACTTGGGAACATGAAGTTGCTATGCGGGCAGAATAACTACATCTTTTTTAATATTTTGAAAATCTTGTTGATGTTGTGTAAAGAGTTGCACTGAGGACAGTGAAAAAATAAGGGGAGGGGATTGTAATATCCCCCGATAGTGCCCCTGTTATATTATGAATTGTAAATCATGTTTATGAATTGTAAATCATGTTTTGTAGGCTGGTGAGCTGAGTATTGATAAGCTGGTGGGATTATGTGTTTATTAGGCCGAAGAGCCTAAGTGTTAAATGTCAAGAGCTTTTTTTTATATATGTAATTATGCAGAACATTAATAAATATTAAACATCGTTGTGTGCAAATCGACCACAAAGAAAGAGTGATGGGGGACTAATCTTCCACAAGGTGGGTAAGGGAAAGGGGGTTGAAAAGTTGGAAAAAGGTGCTAATCTTAGGGGCTTAAGTCCTTGGGGACAATAATTTATTATTATTCCAAAGTTGTGTGACAAACATGTTTTTATCCTAAGTTCTAGGAGAGGCAACACATGCAGCTCCAATGTGTGCAAAAAAGGGAGCGCATACTTGATGGAGAGCATGCAGCTTCATGAGCGACATGTGTCGGCCCAGTCACATGCAATTTAACCCAAGAATTGAGCCATGATGGGGGTTCCTCCTCCATTCTTGTTTCTGTCGTCTGAACAATGTGGCTTCTGTGTTTGATCTCTGAATGCATACCCTCACACAACTCTGAAACCCAAAGCCTATGATGTTTTCTTGAGAAGCCGATACACCCTCTGTCTTAACGGTTGAGTCTGTGTTCAGCCTCTGCATGGATTTCTTGTCACACATCCTAAAACCAATGTTACCTGAGTCGTGTTGTGTCTTAGTGGCCTGTTGTCGTGTTTTTTGGACGTCCACAACCAATTTTCCTGTTGTTACTGTCACCCATGAGTTAACCAAAAGTTGATGTTGTTGTTGTTATCTCGAACTTGCGGGAATTGAGTTGAAAACTGGTTGAAGAACCAGGTTGTTAGGCCCGTGGTAGAAGAGATAGGTTGTCAGGCCTGTGAACAACTCTCTCCAAGTGAGAGAGTCTGTTGGGAAGTGGTTTTCTCCCAGAGAGAGTCCAGCACCAGCTACGGAGCTTTGAGAATTCTTGATCCGGCCTGTTGCCGAGACCTAAAGAGGGAGGTGAAGCACCGATGTATTTTGCTTGTGAAGGTGTATACTCCTGGGTGGAACAATCATGTGGGGAATGAGAGTCTGTGGGTAGTGGGCATAATAAGGCTCCTAGAGAGAATCCTTCTGGTTGCTCTGTGTAGTTTTCCTGTAACCTCAGCATACTCTAGGATTCCCTTGCCTTGGGTGGAGCTTAGTCCCAGCTTAGGGGTGAACCACTATTGAGTGTGATGAGAAGCATGGTCTAAGGCTGGGAGGTTCATGTAAGTTCAACATGTATTTGGTGGAGATACTACAGTTTCAAAGATAAGTATCAATATGTGTTTAATTTGAATTAAAATGCATGTCTGTGATGCTTGCAATATTATCATGTATTCTGATGCAATTATGAATTACTGTTAATTCCATTATTTCTTCATGTTAGAAGTAATCCTGTGATTACTCTGTATTGTTTAGTTAAATGTGTTAACTTGATTTAATGCATGTTATATATATATATATATATATATATATATATAATTATGATAATGTTTCCGCGTAGTAGCGTTGCCCGACCATGGGGTTGATGGTCGGGGATGTTACACTCTCCTTCTCGAGAATGTAATGTTTCCATTGGCAGTAGGCTTGTACAATGGAATGCATTTCTTTTTTATAGGTGGGGTAATTACAAATGACATCTGATAGTGTCTCACTATGATATCCCATTAGATGACCATGTTGAATAAGAACTGCTCCCACAAGATAGTTTGAAGCATCGATCTTAATATCAAAAGGTTGTTGCAGATCAGGTAAGGAGAGTACTGGGGCTTAGTACAAGCAATTTTTCAGATCATCAAATGCTTGTTGTTGTGAATTCCCCCACATGAATGTTTCCTTTCCACCACCCTTGGTCACAATGTTGAGGGCCCATGCAATATGGGAGAATCGCAACACGAACTTGCGATAGAATTTGACAAGTCCTAAGAAAATCCAAAGCTCAGTCTGTGTGGTCGAGGTTGACCAATCATGAATGACCTGGATCTTGGTTGGATCCACATGCACACCATGCTCATCCAAAATGTATCATAGGTATTGGATCGTGTTCATGCTGAACGAGCATTTTTCCAAGTTAGCATATAACTTGTGTTGCCTCAGAGTGTGAAGGACCTACTGAATATGCTGCAAGTGTTCCACCCAAGTCTTTCCAAAGATGAGGATGTCATCCAGATATGACACCACAAAAGAATTGGTGAAGGGATGCAATATATTGTCCATCAACATCATGAAAGTTGTTGAAGCATTTGTCAAACTAAAGACAATGACTAGCCATTCAAAAATACCTTCTTTGGACTTGAATGCAGTCTTCCATACATCATTATGTTCTATTGGGACCTAGTGTTCACTAGACTTTGGGTCAATATTACTGAAGTACTTGGCTCCTTTGATTTGGTCAAGAAGGTTGTCAATTTAGGGAATTGGGTATCGATTCCTGATTGTGATTTTTTTTAGGACCCTTTAATCAATGCAGAGTCACTAGGTCCCACCTTTCTTCTGCATGAGTATAATCGGGCTCCTGTAGGGTGAGGATTTGGCTCGGATGTGCCCTTTTTGAACAAACTCTTGGATTTGGTGCTTGATTTCCTCATTTTCCATCAATGAGCAACAATAGACTGGCCCATTGGGTAGAGGTGCACCGAGGTTAGATCAATTGAATGATTGACCTGACAATGCAGTGGTACCCCAATGGGTGAGGAGAAGGTGTCTTTGTATTCTTCCACAATCTTGTCCACCTTCTTATATTGTGTCGAGAGGCCCTATGCAAAGTTCATGGATGTGGCTACAAACTTCTGTCCATTTCGAGAGTGAATCATGAAGAAGACAAATTTCATGGTTTGGGAAATGGCCTTCCTGCATTGCTTAGCAGAGATCAAAGAAATGGCGATAGAAGGAGCTACCTCTTGTATCCTGCACAATTGTCTATGAAAAGTAATAATAACCCTATGAGGTCTAGACTCATATACAACATGTCATTTCCATGAGTATGGTCGGCCTAACAAAACATCACAAACTTCAAGGGGGGGGATATCACACAATAACTCATCCTTTAAGGGATTTATGACGTAGGGAAGGTGACACTATTGAATGATGCAAATATCTCTCCCTTGCTGGAGCCACCTGATGGTATAGGGTTGCAGGTGTGGTGTTGTCAGCATGTCCAACCACTTGATGAAATCTGTTGAGATCAGGTTCTTTTGACTTCCTCTATTGACAATAAAATGAAGTAGAGCACCCTTCACCCACATCTTCGAGTGAAAAAGGTGCTCGGCTTCCTCTAGTTCTTCTAGTTCACTTGGTTGGACCTTAGTGGTAGTGATAGTGGAACTAGGTTCTGCATCAATGATCCACTTCACCTTTTCTGGATATGATTCAGAGTTAGAACCTACCTCTGACTCTGAGGCTTTCATCTTGGCCACCAATTAATTCTTTGAGCAACATTCATCAATGTTATGCTAGGGGATTTTATGGAATTCACACCACTTCCTAATGTCTTTCTTCATCTTCTCATTACCCTTCTTTGTTTGTAACTTGGAATGGTTGTCTTGATGGGTCCCATCCTTTCTCTATCCTTTGTTATGTGGTTTTGGGATGCCTTTTCCCTACTTCTAATGCGAGGAATTCACATATCCAAACTCCTTCCTCTTATGTTTAAAATTCTTCTTGACTTTGACAACATAGTGATAATATGTGCCCAGTGATGATATGTCTAGAAACTCCATTTCTGTTTGGATGTATCTATGTAGATTTCCACGGTACTTGAGAACCATATTTCATTCAGAGTCTTTGATACCCATCTTGATGCACAAGGTATGGAAGGTATTTGTGAACTATGGTACCGTCTGGTCCCTTTCCTGTCACAGTGTGGTTCATCTCGTATATTGGTCATCATAGCTTCCAACAGGGCAATGTTGTTCCTTAATAGCACCCCTAAAAGAATCCCAAGTGGGTTCAACCACAAATATTGCAGATTCCTCAATGGCCCTTTGCTCACATTAAGTTTCCCACCAACTCTTGACATGGAGGACAACCTTAAGGAGCGCAAAGGTAATCATTTCTCAATCAAAAAAATTATGGACTGAAAAAAAAACCTTCTAGTAGATTCAACCATTTATCTATAACGTCCTCATCTATTTGACCTTCAAACATAAGAATATCAAAAAACACTTGAAACTTGAAGGGGGTGATGCCTCCAAATTGGCCACTTGATGAAGATGTGTTTCCTATTGACTGTCGTCAAAGGATCTATGCAAAATTATCCATCATCTCATTCCTTTGTCGCATGGGGGCTTTCTTGAGCAATAATTTAAAAGGATCGCCTGCTCCCTTGTCTCTCTTTTATTCTGCCATGGGAGGTCGTCGGGAATGATGGGGACGGTATTTCAAGGGCTCAACTACTTCTATTCCCAACTCCTTGTACCCTAACCTCATTGGGGACATGCACAAAGAAACAAATAAAGAGAAGACCGCTCTGATACCACCGATCCAGATTTATTAATGGAACGAAATGAAATAAAAATGTATATAAAAGAAACACAGAGATACAATAAAAATTGAATTCTATTAATAAAAATAATATGATGAAATTGTAAAAATTCAGACTGAAACAAACTTGCTCGAATGGTGGTAGATTATCTTTGAGAAGAGATGTGATGACTACGCTCATTCGCAAGAAGATGAGTTCAATGAGGCTCCAAAGAAATTTTCAACATAAAACATAAATGATAAAACCATAAACATCCAAAACCCTAACCTAGGGAGATGAAACACCAAAAGGTTTGTGGGCCCCAATGGGGGTAGCTGATACGTCAACTTCTTGAGGGCATAACTTTTGCACAGGATCTCCATTTGGGGAACTTGATACAATGTTGGAAAGGTCCATCCAAGGAGTACACATTCCATTCATTCTATCATTTTCCTTTGGATTCATGCCAGACATTTTTGAGCAAAAAAAAACATCGTTTAGGGCCTCAAAATGGCCCTCGAAGTTTGGGACTAGAAAAACTAAAAAAGAAATACCAAAATGGAAAAATGTTCTTTGAGCTAGTGGAATGTGTGGGTGGCCATCGAGATCCACCTAGATCACCATAACTCATTGTCACTCTTAACAGATTGCTATTAAGTTAACAATGCCATCAATAAATAAAATGAGTTTTCCAAAAATGTGAAGGAAGTGGAAACTCAATTTGCTGGAAATGGAGCGTCATTGAAAAAATGTGATGAGGAGGTTCATGCTATAGATTTCAATAAGAACAATCTTGAAAACAGTCAACCGTGTAACATTATCAACAACAAAATGTGAACATTTATAAGCAATGTCATAATTTCTCTATCAATTGTGTTTAGCCTGAGTGATTTGTGCTTAGGGGTGTTTCCCCCCCCACCCAGGTTCAATTCACGCAATCAACATGTTTGGATCTTAAATGAGCATGCTATCGAAAAAACATCGACTTTCTACAAAATATGGTTTACCCTAGGTACCATCCTCGAAATGAGGGGAATTACCCTGTGGATTTCCCTAGTAGTTGTTCCCTCGAAAAACAAATGTCATAGTTGATCAAAATTGATTCTTAGTAATGATTCCATTCAAATAATTTCATACCCTTCTTTCTCCAATTGCAAGATATGTGGAAACATGAATATGTCTAATTTTGATGATAGATTGTCACCATGAATGGCATTAGAAAGACCACATTAGTTTGTGAAGAATAATTTTGTCAAATTTCTTGTAAACTTATGATTGATCACTATATGGCATTGCTACAAGTAAGTCATCCACTTCAACATGGGCCTATATGTTATTTTATGTATACACAAATTGCAAGTGTTTCACTTCCTTTCCAATTCATTAATGGAAATTTCTCCCTTTTTGAGATATAAAAAATTATGGAATATTTTGAGTAAAATGGATTAGAAATATATTTCTTTTGAAAATACTTCTTAAATTGTTTCCACTCAATTTTCATTTCATTTATTTTTTTCACTTCATTGTACTACTCCCACCACAAATATTCCTTTCCTTTTAGATTATAAATGACAACCCTAGCTTTCATGTTCGAAAAATAGCCATGAAAAATAAAAAAAAATAAAAAAATATTTTGAAGTAGTTGAATGTTCAACTATATTCTCTTCAATCACTGTAAATTCCCCCAAAATGGATTTAAAAGATAATAATTACAACCCATGAAAAATGAAAAATAGCCATGTTCTTCTACTATTTTTTTATGAAAAATAAAAAATAATTTTGAAGTAGTTGAATGTTCAACTATACTCTCTTCAATCACTGTAAATTCCCCCAAAATGGATTTAAAAGATAATAATTACAACCCCTAAGGAATGCAAATTTTCTAGATAAAAAATAAATTTATTATCACTCCCTTTCCCCAAGAATTTCAACCAGAAGAAACAAAACATAGATGAATAAAGCTAATACTTTTTCAATAGGAAAAGAAACAATATTTCATAGAGCAATGTTTTTTCTAATTTATTGAACTCTTGTTTTGTTACTAAAAACAACATTTTGGGATATTGAGTCTACTAAATCTTGTTTCTTTTGTTATCTAGAAGTCATAGTGTTAAAAATAGGTCCTAATACCATTCAATAACATACCCATATCCTACTTATGAGAATCGAGGTATAGTTTGAGTTGTAAATCTGAAATAAAATTTTCTAACATCACTTAGTTGATTGTCTATAAATTACCTTCTTAGATCCATGGAGTGGAAATATGCCAAATAACTTGAAAAGTGTTAAATTTTTTAATTAAAATAATGTACCAAGGCAAGTGTTTCTCTTCCCTAGGCGCCTAAGGGGAGAAATTGCCGAAATTGGGTCTTAGTCAAATTAATTTGTGAGATGCAAATTAAAAGATAACTTTATGATTGAAGTGAGGGTGAGTGAAGAGACATCAAATCTCATCCACCCATCTAATCTAATCTCAGTTGTTAGATTAGAAAACTCCTCACCTTCCCTCATGAAGTTGATTAAGGCAAGTGGGCGCACCCATTCTTGGGCAAGAAAAAAAGAGACTCTTGGTGAGATGCCAAGAGGTTCTTGG
>JZKD02S0069752.1:61717-74719 GCA_000966675.3 Picea glauca
AATTTATTTTTTATTCACTTTGAATTATAGTACACTCATCACTTCACTTTATTATTTACCTTCTAAAATCTGTTAAACCACTTTGACTACTTTGACCTTTTGGGGCTTCTAGATGACATAAGAGGGTCCTCTAACTTTGTAAGGCCATAACTCTCAAACCATGAGGATTTATGTGACGTTCCACATACCACCAGAAATGGAATGACATGTGCCATCCATATAGAATAGTATTACCTACAAATATATCAAAAATCATACCATTATCCATCAAACAAACTTGGGTCCATTACCCAAACTTGGGTTCTCCAACTTCTCATGGCCATAACTCTCGAACCGTGAGAAGTTATGTGACTTTCCACATACCACTGGAAATGGAATGACAAGAAATATCCATCTAGGATAGTTTCAATGACAAGTTAAATTACCTTCATCTCATTATTCCACAAATAAGCATGGGTTCTCTAACCATACTTCTAGGATAAATCAATCTGCAAAGCGTCTTCCCGTGAGGGATTTCACCATAAGTGGACCACTTTGGAGTTCATCCATTTGTACTTATTATCAACCATGACAAGACAATAATGAGTCATATTTACATCAAACAAACTTGGTTCCATTACCCAAACCTTTTCTCTACTAGAATTTGCTATCGTACTTTCTCCAAGGGTTGACATCAATCACTAAGGGTTGAAATCAATCTACAATATCACTCTCCAATAGTTGATATCAATGACAACCAACAATCCATAAACCTAATCCAACTGTCTGACAATATCCCCCTTTGGCATTGATGGCAACACTTAGTCATGATAACATTCATTCTTATACTCTCTATAAATGTTTCTATCTCTCCCCCTTTGAGGATGCTCTCCCTGACTGCACTCTCCTTAGGGTTGCTTTGCCTTTCCACGTGCCTTTGATTTTTATTTGTGTTTATAATCCTCTACTCTCTTTCCCTTCATATGAATAATATCTCCCCCTTTGATAAAGGGTATCACTCTGAAGTCATATCGCTCATTCTTCCCTTATCACAATTGCTCCCCTTGGAAACATGCCTTTATGCTCTCTCTCCAATAATTTACGTTTTGCATCTGATAGGTTTCTCCCCCTTTGTCCTATTTATGGTGATTCCTCATGTACATCTAAGACATATAAGATAAGCATTCAAAAGTATTCATTTTGGAGTAGAAATTACTCCTAGTCTCTGGTGAAGATACTCAAGGGATTCCCATGGAAGCAGTTTTGTAAAGATGTATGTCACTTGTTCTTTTGTTCCCACATATTCAACTCTGATGTTCTTCTCTGCAACCCGTTCCCTTAGAAAGTGATACTTGATTGGAATGTGCTTCGTCTTGAAGTTCATCACTGGGTTTTTGAGATACTGATGGCCCTTGTATTATCACAGTAGATTAGAATGGGCTCATCATACTCAACCTGCATATCTATCAAAGTTTGTTTCATTGAAAGAGCTTGTGTACAACATGATGTTTATGCAATATATTCTGCCTCAGTTGTAGATAAAGATACTAATGATTTTTTCTTGCTTAGCCATGATACTAAGCACTCACCCAAGTAGAACGTTGCTCCATTGGTGCTTCGTCGGTAATCAACAGAACCTGCCCAATCTTCATTTGTGTAGGAAACAAGTGATAAATCCTTTCCCTTTGGATACCATAATCCAAACTCTTATGCTCCTTTGAGATATCTGAAAATCCTCTTCACTACTAATACATGTGATTCCTTTGGAGTTGCTTGAAATCGTGCCACCTGTCCAACTGCCTGAATTACATCTAGTCTGAATGTTGTCACATATAGTAAGCTATCAATCATTTACCTGCATTGCCTCTGGTATGTAGACTTTGAATCATCATCTTTTCTCAACTTGCAACTGGATTGCATAGGAGTGGTAACTGGTTTGCAATATTCCATTCCAAACCTCTTTAGAATTTCTCTGATATACTTAGTTTGAGAAATAAAAATTCCTTGGTTTCTTTGACATATATGAAGACCCAAAAAGAAGGATAGTCCTCCAAGTAATGACATTTCAAATTCATTCTGCATATCCTTTGCAAATTTATTTCTTAGCCTGTCATTAGTACTTCCAAAACAATATCATCAACATAAATTTCAATTAATAAAATATTACCTTGAGTTACCTTGATGTAGAGGTTGTTGTCTGCGCTTCCTTTCCATAGTTCGTAGGGAGTTTTGTCATTGTTGTTTCTGAGCATTACTCTGTTTTGAATGTGAACTGATGTATGCACTACTAAGTTTTCTTAGGAATCCATCTCTTTCCATATTGTCCAAGACTCTACTTGCACAATTGTCCATAATGTTGACCCATTTATTACTATACTATCATGAAGTCTTGATTAATCTATCAAACTGTACTTCTGCTAACTGATTTCTTTGAATCTATCTTCTCAAACTCTAGAAGATGTTTGAAGGATGGTTCTTTGGTTTGTCACAATTATCACATAGACTCCCCTTGTCTAATATTCATATTACTTGGGAGTCTCTAAGCTAGATGGATCAGAATAATTTTTGTTATGATGTGTATTCATCATCATCTTCATTGGTAGATTCATTATCATCTTCATTGGTAGATTTATTATCTCTCTGAGCTCTAACTTCTTTCTTTCTATCTGTGGATTCATATTTCACTACAATGCATGAAAGTACAATCTCTTGAACCTATTCCTTATTTACCTGTCTTTCCTTTCTTTCAGTGATTTTCCAAACCTTTTTGTATCCGACATCTTTCCTTTTCTCTATAGAATTTTCTTCATCTCGTTTTATTGTCAATATTGCAATCTCTAGTACCTGGTGTTTGTTCACCTATTCTTCCTGTTTTATTATCCATACTTTCTTATATCTAATATCAATATTCTCTTTCATGGAAGTATCGATCATGCTTCTACAATCACTAGCTATGTGTCCATAGTTATGACATTTGTAACACCCAATGTTACGTGCGACCACATAGGCACGATCTGCTTGAACATTTATTTTATAATCCATGCAATCTGCAACCTTATGTCCAAAGTTAGTACAATAAAAACAATGACCATAAAATAAATTTCCATACCTGGGAGTGAATAATCTTATTTGTGGCGTAGTTCTTCTGAATTTTTTCCTTGACTGATCATGATCATGATTGAAGCTTCTTTGTGGCTTAAACATGGATGGTATTTTTGAAGATGTATCTTCAATAGTTTTCTTAGATTCTGGTTGACCATGATTCCTTCCTTTGAGTACTTCTGCATAACTCTTTCTATTTTCTTCATTCTTCTTTTCTAGCAACATATAGTGCTTCTTTTCATTCTCTACTACTGATGTGGATGTTTCTGTCTCTTCAACTTCTTGTTGAGCTTGACAATTTTGACTCTTAGTGTGACAACTTCTTCTTCAAGATTCTCAACCTCTTCTTCTTTCTTCATTATCTAAGACTTCATGACCTCTTATGTTCTCTTTTCTTATTCAAGTTGGATTTTCAATGTAATTATTTCTTCTTCCAGTCTTCTCTCTTCTTGACCAAACTCTTCCTCAAGTTGGTTTTAAGTCATTGGTTGTTTCCTTGATATGATCCATCAATATCTTTTCTCTCTTTTTTGCTTCCTCCTTTTGTTCTGCTATGTTGGCTTCTAAACATTTCTTTTGATATTATAGATTTTCTTCAATTATTATGGTCTCTTCTAGTTGAGCTCTTAAATTCTTGATGACCTGCTGATCGTTTTCGGAACCTTGAACACTTTTCTTTTCATTCATCAATTCTTTCTTGGATGACTTGTTTTCTTCTCTTTCTTTCCTTAGATATTTAATTGCATTGATCAATTTTTCTCTGTAATCAACTTCTTCTTCATCATACTCTTCATCTTATGAATCTATCTGACATGATGAGCATCTTTCTTCTTGTTCTGTATATGCATCTTCTTTGGTATTTTCTGAATCTGCGAGGGGTGAAGAATATATGTCATGTAACTTATCCCAAATTTCTTTTGCTAATAAAAATTTACCAACCTCTTCTCTTACTGGTTTAGGTAATCCTTCCCAGATGACATCGATTGTTATTTTGTTATTCTTCTTCAATTCATTCTTGATTACAATCCTTTCCCTTTTTGAAATATCATATCCTGTAACAACTGATAGCCAAATATAATATCCTTGTTCCTGTAAAAATAATTATGTCCTTATGCTCCACATCTCATACTTAAAACCATTCTAACCATTAAACATTGGTACTTCATTCTCATAATAATCCATGATCTCCTTCCAGTGGTTAAAATGTTTCTTGAAGGAACCTCGCTCTGATACCAATTGTTGGATTACTGAGAGGGGGGGTCAGTTAGTAATAGAGAAATTTAATCCTTTTTAATCATATAATCCAAGTGTTATATAAATGTAGAATTATCATCCAATAACTGCAGAGTAAATAAGAAATGAACAAATGAACAATCATACACATACACAATACACCAGTGTTTTTCGTGGAAACCCAAAGCGAGAGAAAAACGTGGAATGATTTTTATTATATGTCTTGAAGAATTACATTCATTGGAAGTACCAACTTCCTTTGTTTTCCAGCTACAACTGGAAGGAGGCTCCAACCTTCTAGTTTCTCAGGCTACAACCTGAGGGAAGCTCCAACTCCCCAATTATCTAGCTACAACCAGAAGGAGGCTACAACCCCCTATATTCTCCGACTACAACCAAAAGGTGGATACAACCACCTGTCCTTGCCCCATCCAACCACCCTGACGTATAAGTAGAATGATGGAACCACTGTCACACTATCACTATGAGATATACTGCTATAAACCTATACCAAAAAACATGTACCAATAACCTTAACCATGCATCAACCTGTACCTCAACCTGTAATCAACCTGTACCATAAACAAGTGCATCAACCATGTACCAACCTATACCAACCAACCTGTAATTAACCTGTACCATACAAAAGTGAATCAACCATGCACCAACATGTACCTCAACCTGTACCATGAACAAGTGCATCAACCATGCACCAAACCTGTACAAATAACCTATCACAACAACTTGTCCAAACAACCTATCACAACAACCTGTCTCGTCAATTTTATAAACCAAATCAGATCTACTCACTAATATCAATCACCAAGACAACTCTCAAATATGTGCATCAACCAAGTATAACACAACAACTCATAATCATCACCAAGATCAATATGTGCTTCTAATAATGCTAGTATGCTACATCATCCATAAACTATGTGTCAAGAATACTACTAACAAGTTCCTCCATCCATGTACCAAGTATGTACCAATCATGTATCAATTACTCATCAACTAT
Organism: Picea glauca; assembly: GCA_000966675.3. Classification (NCBI taxonomy): domain Eukaryota; kingdom Viridiplantae; phylum Streptophyta; class Pinopsida; order Pinales; family Pinaceae; genus Picea; species Picea glauca. The sequence continues at coordinate 67,050 of JZKD02S0069752.1, forward strand.
GACTCATCAATATGTACCAACATCATCAACTATACACCTCATGTATGTGTCAACTCATCAACTATGACTCATCAATATGTACCAACATCATCAACTATACACCTCATGTATGTGCCAACTCATCAACTACTTGTCTCAACCATGTACCCGACATGTACCTCAACCAAATTCCCTCATCAATTTCATCATCCAAATATTATTTGTAACTATGTAATAGACCTGTTGTATATGATCACATTCCTGCAAACCTTCCTTAACTTTAACAACAAGAGACTAGCATTTTCATCAAACGTTTCTTTAGTTTCACAAGACTAGTTTTGGATTAGTCAACGACCCTAAATTAAAATAATCATAGCTTTGTACCTGTAATGAATAAAGATTTTAAACTGATACACAACATTCTTCAATGTGTTTTATGCAATTCTTCCAGGTTTCACTACTTGGAACTTCTCATAAAAGGAGTTATAGCAAAAATGGCACACCTTGCTGAATTCTGGCTTATTCTAGAGAGCGACCTTGTAGAGTGTGTCCCGCACAGAATACCTGTTCAATTGATCTAAAAATGTTACACATCATACTATAAACTGTACTCTAACTAACACATTTGGTCTTACTACATTTGTATCTTTTTTGAAGAATTTATGACATTTTTACCCGAAACACCTGTTTTTGACTAGTTTCAGGACTAGCCACAAATCCTAATTCCACGAAGTGTAACTCCAAAAATACAATGACCCAAAATCTGAATTGTTTACCACATATACTTGGATATGTTTCCTCAATTTCATAGCAATTTCACGGTCTGGATCATTCTAGAAAACAATTTATTGCGAAAATGGTGACATTACCTGAAAAAAAACATACCTTAGAAAGCATCATCAAAAGAATTTATCCTTCCTTGAATTCCGGCCTTCTTTTCTTCACTTTCCTCAGAAATTAGGCTTATATATCCTTTGGTTACCTCAAACACCTATAGGTATTAAATATGCTCAAGTTTGTTTAAAATGAGAGAGCCTTGCCTCTTATTTATGCTCTCCAAATAGTTTCCTTAAAAACATCTTCTAGGTCACTTACCCACTTTCCTTATTTTAGGGTTAACCCACTTCTAATTTTTCCATTAAATTTATTATTCAAATAATTTATTTTTTATTCACTTTGAATTATAATACACTCATCACTTCACTTTATTATTTACCTTCTAAAATATCTCAAACCACTTTGACTACTTTGACCTTTTGGGGCTTCTAGATGACATAAGAGGGTCCTCTAACTTTGTAAGGCCATAACTCTCAAACCGTGAGGAGTTATGTGACGTTCCACATACCACCAGAAATGAAATTACATGTACCATCCATATAGAATATTATTACCTGCAAATATATCAAAACTCATACCATTATCCATCAAACAAACTTGGGTCCATTACCCAAACCTCGGTTCTCCAAATTCTCATGGCCATAACTCTCTAACGTGAGGAGTTATGTGATGTTCCACATACCACCGGAAATGGAATGACAAGCACTATCCATCTAGGATAGTTTCACTAAAAAATTAAATGACCTTCATCTCATTATTACACAAATAAGCTTGGGTTCTCTAACCATACTTCTAGGATAACTCAATCCGCAAAGCATCTTCCCATGAGGGATTTCACCATAAGGGGACCACTTTGGAGTTCATCCATCTGTACTTATTATCAACCATGAGAAGACAATAATAAGTCATCTTTACATCAAACAAACTTGGGTCCATTACCCAAACCTTTGTGCTGCTGGAATTTGCTACCATACTTTCTCCAAGGGTTGACATCAATCTAAAATATCACTCTCCAGTAGTTGACATCAATGAAAACCAACAATCCATACCAACTATCCATCAAACTAATCCAATTGTCTGACAATCTCCCACTTTGGCATTGATGGAAACACCAACATTGATGGCAACACTTAGTCATGATAACATTCATGGTTATACTCTCTATCAATGTTTGTATCTCTCCCTCTTTGACACCAATGACAAAGGGTATATCCCTTTGGGGATTCTCCCCCTGACTGAACTCTCCTTGGGGTTGATCCCCCTTTCTATGTTCCCTTGAGTTTTCTTTGTTCTTATAATCCTCTGATTACTGTCTTTCCCTTCATACGAATAACATCTCCCCCTTTGATAAAGGGTATCACTCTGAAGTCATATCGCTCAGTATTCCCTTGTGACAATCGCTCCCCTTGGAAACATGCCTCTATGCTCTCTCTTCAATCATTTACCTTTTGCATCTGATAAATCTCTCCCCCTTTTTCCTATTTATGGTGCTTCGTCGTGTACATCTAAGACATATAAGATAAGCATTCAAAAGTATTCATTTTGGAGTAGAAATTACTCCTAGTCTCTGGCAAAGATACTCAAGGGCTTCCCATGAAAGCGGTTTTGTAAAGATGTATGCCACTTGTTCTTTTGTTCCCACATATTAAACTCAGATTTTATTCTCTGCAACCCGTTCCCATAGAAAGTGATACTTGATTGGAATGTGCTTCGTCTTGGAGTTCATCGCCGGGTTTTTGAGATACTGATGGCGATTGTATTATCACAGTAGATTGGAATGGGCTCATCATACTCAACCTGTATATCTATCAAAGTTGGTTTCATCCAAAGAGACTTTATACAACATGATGCCGATGCAATATACTTTGCCTCGGCTGTAGATAAAGATACTAATGATTTTTTCTTGCTTAACCATGATACTAAACACTCATCCAAGTAGAACGTTGCTCCATTGGTGCTTTGTCAGTCATCAATACAACCTGTCCAATCTGCATCTTTGTAGGCAATAAGTGATAGATCCTTTCCTTTTGGATACCATAATACAAACACTTATGTTCCTTTGAGATATCTGAAAATCCTCTTTACTGCTAATACATGTGATTCCTTTGGTGTTGCTTGAAATCATGCCACCTGTCCAACTGCCTGCATTACATATGGTCTGAATGTTGTCACATATAGTAAGCTACCAATCATTGACATGTATTTCCTTTGGTGTGTAGACTTTGAATCATCATCTTTTCTCAACTTGCAACTGTTTTTCATAGGAGTGGTAACTAGTTTGCAATATTCCATTCCAAACCTCTTTAGCATTTCTCTTATATACTTAGTTTGAGAAATAAAAATTCCTTGGTTTCTTTGACATATATGAAGACCCGAAAAGAAGGAAAGTCCTCCAAGTAATCACATTTCAAATTCCTTGTACATATCCTTTGTAAATTTCTGTCTTAACTTGTCATTAGTACTTCCAAAACAATATCATCAACATAAATATCAATTAATAAAATATTACCTTGAGTTACCTTGATGTAGAGGTTGTTGTTTGTGCTTCCTTTCCATAGTTCGTAGTGAGTTTTGTCATTGTTTTTTCTGAGCATTACTCTGTTTTGAATGTGAACCGATGTATGCACTATTAAGTGTTCTTAAGAATCCATCTCTATCCATATTTTCCAAGACTCTACTTGCACAATTTTCCATAATGCTGACCCATTTATCACTATACTATCATGAAGTCCTGATTAATCTATCAAACTGTACTTCTGCTAACTGATTTCTCTGAATATGTCTTCTCAAACTCTGCAAGATGCTCGAAGGATGGTTCTTTGGTCTATCACAACTATCGCATAGTATCCCCCTGTCTAATATTCATATTACTTGGGATTCTCTAAGCCGGATGGCTCAGAATAATTCTTTCTCTAATGTGTATTCATCATCATCTTCATTGGTAGATTCATTATCTCTCTGAGCTCTAACTTATTTCTTTCTATTTGTGGATTCATCTTTCACTACAATGCATGAAAGTACAATCTCTTGAACCTGTTCCTTATTTACCTATCCTTCCTTTCTTTCAGTTATTTTCCAAACCTTTCTGTATCTGACATCTTTCCTTTTCTCTGTAGAATTTTTTTCATCTCGTTTTATTGTCAATCTTGCGATCTCTCGTACCTCGTCTTTGTTCACCTTTTCTTCCTGTTTTCTTATCCATACTTTCTTATATTTGATATCGGTATTATCTTTCATGAAAGTATCAATCATGCTTCTAAAATCAATGGCTATGTGTCCATAGTTATGACATTTGTAACACTCAATGTTACGTGCAACCACATAGGCGCAGTCTGCTTGAACATTTCTTTTATAATCCCTGCAATCTGCAACCTTATGTCCAAATTTAGTACAATAAAAACAATGACCATAAAATAAATTTTCATACCTAGGAGTGAATGATCTTCTTTGTGGCATAGTCCTTCTGATTTTTTTCCTTGAATTATCATGATCATGATTGAAGCTTCTTTATGGCTTGAACATGGATGGTATTCTTGAAGATGTATCTTCAATAGTCTTCTTAGATTCTTGTTGACCATGATTCCTTCCTTTGAGTACTTCTGCATAACTCTTTCTATTTTCTTCATTCTTCTTTTCTAGCAATGTAGAGTGCTTCTCTTTATTCTCTACAATTGATGTGGATGTTTTTGTCTCTTCAACGTTCCTGTTGAGCTCGACGATTTTGACTCTTAGTGTGACAACTTCTTCTTCAATATTCTCAACCTCTTCTTCTTTCTTCATTATATGAGACTTCATGACCTCTTATGTTCTCTTTTCTTCTTTAAGTTGGATTTTCAATGTAATTATTTCTTCTTCTAGTCTTCTCTCTTCTTGACCAAACTCTTCCTCAAGTTGGTTTAAGTCATTGGTTCTTTATTTGGGATGATCCATCAGTATCTTTTCTCTCTTTTCTGCTTCTTCCTTTTGTGTTGCTATGTTGGCTTCTAAACATTTCTTTTGATATTATAGATTTTCTTCAATTATTATGGCCTCTTCTAGTTGAGCTCTTAAATTCTTGATGACATGCTGATATTTTTCGAAACCTTGAACACTTTTCTTTTTCTTCATCAATTCTTTCTTGGATGACTTGTTTTCTTCTCTTTCTTTCCTTAGATATTTAATTGCACTGATCAATTTTTCTCTGTAATCAACTTCTTCTTCATCATACTCTTCCTCTTTTGAATATGTCTAACACGATGAGCATCTTTCTTCTTGTTCTATATATGCATCTTCTTTGGCATTTTTTGAATCTTCCATGGGTGAAGAATATATTTCATGTAACTTATCCAAAAGTTCTTTGGTTGATGAAAATTTACCAACCTTTTCTCTTACCGATTTAGGTAATCCTTCCCAGATGAAATCCATTGCTATTTTGTTATTCTTCTTCAGTTCCTTCTTGGCTGCAGACTTTGCTCTTTTTGAACTATCATATCCTGTAACAACTGATAGCCAAATATAATATATTGGTGCTTGTAAACATACTTTCTTCCTTCTGCTCCACATCTCATACTTAAAACCATTCTGACCATTAAACATTTGTACTCTATTCTTAGAATAATCCATGATCTCCTTCCAGTGGTTAAAATGTTTCCTGAAGGAACCTCTCTCTGATACCAATTGTTGGATTACTGAGAGGGGGGGTGAATCAATAATAGAGAAATTTAATCAATTTTAACCATATAATCCAAGTGTTATATCAATGTAGAATTATCATCCAATAACTGCAGAGTAAATAAGCAATGAAAAAATGAACAATCATACACATACACAGTACACCAGTGTTTTACGTGGAAACCCAAAGCGGAAGAAAACCACATAATTCTTTTTCTTATATGTCTTGAAGAATTACACTCATTGGAAGCACCTACTTCCTTTGTTTTCTAGATAAAACTGGAAGGAGGCTCCAACCTTCTAGTTTCTTCGGCTATAACCTGAGGGAAGCTCCAACTCCCCAATTATCTGGCTACAACCCCCTATGTTCTTTGGCTACAACCAAAAGGTGGATACAACCACCTATCCTTGCTCCGTCCAACCGCCCTAACGTATAAATAGAATGATGGACCCACTGTCACACTATCACTGTGAGATATACTACTGTAAGCCTGTACCAAACAACCTTTACCAATAACCTGAACCATGCATCAACCTATACCTCAACCTGTAATCAACCTATACCATAAACAAGTGCAGCAACCATGCACCAACCTATACCAACCAACCTGTAATCGACCTATACCATAAACAAGTGCATCAACCATGCACCAACCTATACCTCAACCTCTACCATGAACAAATGCATAAACCATGCACCAAACCTGTACAAATAACCTATCACAACAACCTGTCACAAAAACTTGTCCAGCAACCTATCACAACAACCTGTCTTATCAATTTTATAAACCAAATCAGATCTACTCACCAAGATCAATCACCAAGACAACTCTCAAAGATGTGCATCAACCAAGTATAACACAACAACTCATAATCATCACCAAGATCAATATGTGCTTCTAATAATACAAGTATGCTATATCATCCATAAGCCATGTGTCAACAATACTACTAACAAGTGCCTCCAACCATGTACCAAGTATGTACCAATCATGTATCAACTACTCATCAACTATGACTCATCAATATGTACCAACATCATCAACTATACACCTCGTGTATGTGCCAACTCATCAACTACTTGTCTCAACCATGTACCCGACATGTACATCAACCAAATTGCCTCATTAGTTTCATCATCCAAATCTGATTTGTAACTCCGTAATAGACCTGGTGTATATGATCACATTCCTACAAACCTTCCTTAACTTTAACAACAAGAGACTAGCTTTTTCATCAAACATTTCTTTAGTCTCACAAGACTAGTTTTGGATTAGTCAACAACCCTAACTTGAAATAATCATAACTTTGTACCTGTAATGAATAAATATTTTAAACTGATAAACAATGTTATTCAGTGTGTTTTATACAATTCCTCCAGGTGTCACTACTTGGAACCTCTCAGAAAAGGATTTATAGAAAAAATGGCACACCTTGCTGAATTTTGTCTTATTCTAGAGAGTGACCTTGTAGTGTGTTCCCCGCACAAAATATTTGTTCAATTTATCTGAAAATGTTACATGACATACTACATACTTTACTCTAACCAACACATTTTTATTTACTGAATTTGGATCTTTTATAAATAATTTATGACATTTTTACTCAAAACACCTGTTTTTGACTAGTTTCAGGACTAGCCACAAACCCTATTTTCGACGGAGTGTAACTCCAAAAATACAACGACCCAAAAGATTAAATTTTTACTACATATACTTGGATATGTTTCCTCAATTTCATATCAATTTCATGGCATGAATCATTCTATAAAAAAAATTATTGTGAAAATGGTGAGATGACCTGAAAAAAAACATACCTTAGAAAGCATCATCAAAAGAATTTATCCTTCCTTGAATTCCGACCTTCTTTTCTTAAATTTCCACAGAAATTAGTCTTATATATCCTTTGGTTACCTTAGACACCTATATTTATTCAATATTCTCAAGTGAGTTTAAAATGAGTGAGCCTTGCCTCTTATTTATACTCTCCAAGTAGCTTCCTTAAAAACATCTTCTAAGTCACTTTACCCACTTTCCTTATTTTAGGGTTAACCCACTTCTAATTTCTCCATTAAATTTATTATTCAAACAATTTATTTTGTATTCACTTTGAATTATAGTACACTCATTACTTCACTTTATTATTTACCTTCTAAAATCTCTTAAACCACTTTGACTACTTTGACCTTTTGGGGCTTCTAGATG
>JZKD02S0069752.1:82196-118073 GCA_000966675.3 Picea glauca
GGGGAACAGGGGGCGGAGGAGGGTGAGAGAATTTATTTGTGTTAACAGGAACGCATGTGCATTCATGTTGCTAATAATGCACACACTTTTTAACAACGCACGTGCATTATTCGAATTTCAATTTTTTTCGAGTAGGAGTGACAACTCTAGCATATGTGTTTTTCGAGTTGGTTTCCTTAGATTTAGGTTCGAGATGAAAAACCTAGTGGTTTGGTCTGCAAATACATAAAAACCTCCATTTGTATGAACTCCTCTCCATATCTATGTTTTTTATGTTATTTTTCTATAGGCTACACAATTCAGTGATTGACGAAACTACAGACATAAACAGAGTTGGCTGTGTAGATTCCAAATATACATTTTTTTTTAAATTAATAATGTTTACTATTTTTAATCTAATTTTGTCTTGACATATATCATAATCCTAGAATACATACCTCTCTTATTTCTTCTATAACTTTTTGTCGACTTAACCATTTATTGAATGAGTTATATGTGGCACTAGAGGAGACCAATATCTACGATATGGAAAAAAAATTTGTTTTGATCATGTTAAGACCCTCTTATCGTGCACAAACAAAAGACATTGTAATTTCAGGGATATGTTGACTTTGATAATTTAAAAAAATATATTAAATTAATATCATAAATTTCCAAAAATTACACGACAGAAGAGAAATGGATTTTCTACAAGTATACAAGTTTTGGGAACGAAATTCCATCATTAAGGTACTTAACACTTGCACAAACAAAAATATATACCTTATATTTTGTTCGAAAAATAAGATACCATTGTTAGAAAAAAATCAAATTTGGCATAGTTATTCACAATTTCTATGAATAAAAGTTGTATATTCGGAAAGCTAATTTAGTTTCCTACATTTCATCTTCTTACACCATATTCAAATTCATTGTAAAAGTACCTTGAATAATCCCTCCAAGTCAACAATTGTTGTTTTCTCAGGTTTGCATTTCCACTAATGCGTCATGAGAGAGAGAGAGAGAGAGAGAGAGATTAACTTCACACAATGCATAAAACAAGTCATTTAATTGATTGAAAAAGGAGGCACTAAATCAATGTAGAATCTATGTATATTAAAAAAGAATCCAAATTATATCCAGATAGCATTAAACATCAAAAGTTATATATGAAGAGATTAATGTAGAGTTTTACATTAAAAAACAAACTTTAAAATGATGTATGTACATTAAATAAAAATTCAAATTACACTAACAATGCAATTACATAAATGGTGATGATGATGATTAGTGTCTACTAAAATCAAATTTAATTTGGTTTGTTGAACTTTATGAAATGTGAAAAAATTAGTTGGGTTTCTTTATGATTTTATTTCTATGTTAAAAAGCTTTAAAAGAAGCATTCATAAATCACCATAATTTTGATGAGTAAAATGGTTAGGAAGGTTTGTATTGTAAGAAATATTTTAAAATTGTGATTTAATGTGGGTGTATGTAGGACATTTTAAGAGAAAATGTTTTTCATCTTCAACCCTCTTATTGTCACAAGGATACAAATTCTTTCGACCCACAACTTTCTAGGAATTTCCAATGCTCATTTCACTATGGAGATTGTGAGAGTTTGTCCATATTTTAGTCAAAATAGAGAGAGACTTTTGATCTTCTAGACTAGGGTTGATCACCTCCTTATAGTATCTTAATTTTCTTTTATCCTCTAATTCTTAATTCTTTATCTCACCACAATTTAAATGCAATAATATGTTTAATATTATAGTTATTTTGGAGAGTGACTCCTTCCTTTATACGTTAATGATTTAACCAAAACTTGAGAGCATTATATCAACCCAACTTGATTTGTAGGTGGTTTTGCCTTGAGTTTGAAGGAATTTTAATAAACCTTTTATATTTCATATAGGTCATTTTGTTCTTATACACCAAATACCTAATCATAACCATGATATCAATGGAGGAAATATTCATTTTAATAAAAATGATAAAATAAGATGTATTACCTTTAAATTTAAGATTATAAATTATAAAATACTTTTAATTTCACTCTATTTTTCTATATATAAGAAAATCCATTTATAAAAATTTATATACCCATAATTTTATAATTTTATATATATGTTAACGATAATTACATTAACTTCACACAATATGTACAACTCATTTAATTGATTAGAAAAAAGAAAAGACACGAAACCGATATAAAATTTTACAATAAGATTTCGTATAAAGAGAAAATAATGAATAAATTAATTGCCTTTTTTTTTTCAATTTAAAGGTTGAAAATTTAATCGCAACAATGTGAAACATTTTCTCTTCAAAATCATATATTAAAAAAAACATTCTACTAAACTTTTACTACCTTTAAGTCCGTGAAGCGAACCCGCGTTTCGTTAATGAAATTGCTTTCTTCGTGTAAGAATTAGTATAGTAACTTCCTTTCTTGACCTAAGGTTGAGCTTTTCGAGGGAGTTGTTCTCTATTTATTTCATTATCTAGGGAGTAAAACCAAATAGTTATTATTCTGTGGAAGAAAACTCAAATAAATTCATCCATTAATAAAACAATAATTCTTTCTTGAAAACATCTAATCATAAGCAACACCCTAGTTTAAACCAATCAAATAAGTGTGATTGGGGCCACTCATTGATTGTTATAACTAGTTCATTTGTTGACCAAGAAAATAAAGAAGGAAACACCAAAATGAATTCTACTAGTACTTGCTCAATGATCCAAGAATGCATTTTAGATGGATGGTTCATCAAAAAGAAAAATACCATATTTTGGAAACTCCCTAGCCCTATTCCGTGAAGTAAATCCACCGCCCAAACAAAGGTCCTAGGTCTGTGTAAAGTTTCAAAAAGGAGTCGTTGCCTTGCCTTCTTTTATTTTTGGATTTAGGTAGTCCTTCCTTGGACTAAAAATCATTAGTTCCAAGGAGTGGGAGTAGTTTATCTATCCAAGGGTACTAAGCTAAGAAGCATTATTTATTCAAAGAAAAGGGGAATTCCAAAAGGGACGAAAGAAACGGCAATCATAAATCACAACGCACCCTTTTTGTTTCAAGATGAGTTTTCTTTCTTTTTTATGTAGATAGTCCATGTTTAAAGTATTAAAAACTATTACAATGATGAAAAATGATTATTAACAAATTAAGGAAAAAAAAATAAGCATAAGAAATTTCTTAAATTCTTTTGTTAATATAATTCACTTTCACATATGAGAAATGTATATTCTCATTAAGTTTAAGTACATCTTATTAAACATAAAAAATCAATATTGAAGTTGGAATTTTTCCATAATTTTCTATATTTCTCCACCCTCGTTAATTTTTATCCCTTTGGATTTGTCACCTATAAAATATAACACTTAAACTCTATCAACCCTCATCCTCAAGACTCAACACATTATCCTTGGTATCTAACCCTTAAAACTTTTCCTTTAAGCGCCACACTTATCATTCCACTCTTAATTGTTTAACAATTAACAATTTACTCTCCATGGCCCAATTTTAATGCTTTATCATTGTCGGGTAAATTGTATGCAATAATTTTCGTTACATTTAATGTCAATGTGGGGGTTCATAAACTTAGAGGCGAAAGCGCATGAAATGAAGGACTAAAGCTCTAATATATCCTATGCCAACGACAATCCAAATAAACCAAGCAAGTCGAAGAAAAACAAGTTGCAGGAAATTAATGTTAAGAATGCATTACTGGGATGTGAGACAATAAGTTCTACGAGGGATCAGGGTTACAATCTTTCATATAAATATGTTCATGTAACTTTTCATGTATAGCTTACTAGCATGTCTCAATACTTCAGTGATTTTTCCTATAATGAATAACGAAGCTGAAGTTAAAACTATTCTACCATCTTAGAGGACAAACAATCCATACTGAAATCCAATCAATTCATCAAAAACTTATTCTAGCTTCTCAAGAGACAAACAACCCATGCGACAAACCAATCACTAATGAAAATGTTATCAAGCCAATCTTAACTCTATCCACAGATTTAATAACAAACATGAGTAGAAATAAAATAACCTACATGTCATGCATAGATCTCTGATCTATGCATGATCATGTTCTCTGATCTGTTCTCCTTTTTATCTTTCAATTTGCAGATGTTAAGGATTCTCACACCAAACAATTAAAAACACTGATAGAAAATTATAAAACAAAGACTAGTAATGAATTATTTTCGTCAAATTTCCTTTTAATATCCAAGCTATAGTCTTCCACTTTCAAAGACTAAGTACTCATGATCTATGAATATGTTAAATATGACAATAAGAGTTCTATTTACTTGTCAAAAACTTATTCAACGAAATAAGGAATTATGCTCATAAGTTTACTCTAACTATGTTTTATCGGTCAACTAAAAGGATCTTGAATCTCCAACTGGTGCTACTGATTAGATGTTAAACTTCTTAGTTTAGAGTGAAAGATTATGTACAAGAAATATAATCCCACAGTCAATACTTTTAATGCAAAGAACATGTGGTGGCACTATACTTATACAAACAACGTGTTCACATAGAGGTGACTCAGCTTGTTATGGATTTTTCAGTATTAATTAGGTGATGCAAAATTGAAAAACAAGAAACAATATTTTAGACTCAATCTTCACAAAGTAGTTCAGGGCATTTACATAATTGGATGCTTTGTCATAAGTGATTGGATCGACTTCTATCATATTGTATGATTTAATTGCAAATACTCTGCAAAATTTACATCCATCGAAAATCATCGGTAAAATAATAACAAACCATTCGAAAAGAAAATCTTTGTCTCTTGAAAAGTAAGCAAATAAATTTATAAGCTAACTCCAGAGGTCACACCTTGATAGATCACACAATTCACTAATAAACAAACTTAAGGTTGTCGTTGGGTAAAACCCTTCACACTCAACTCTGCAAATGATGGTATTATGCTACAGAAACAAGATGGAAATAAAACAATAATCAGAACTGTTGAATTAAGGTTGTAATATAATTTATTCATGTAGCATATATTTGTCAAGATTCTTATCTTTTTACTAACATGGTTTTCATCAAAGTTTCAAATGTGTTCATGGATCTCAGCAAAGATTATAATAGTTTTTATCTTTTCAAATGTATCTCTGCAACACAGTTTCAAACTTTCTTATTTTTATATAAACCATTGGCTATTCTTTTGATTAGTTAAACAATCTGCCATAGCCCATAACTATTCACTTTTATCACAAGAAACTTAACAACATATATCATCCAAACAACTCACATATTCAAATTCATTCTCTGGAGGAAAAAGAAAAAACAAAAAAAAACATAATAATGTTGATAATGAGGCAAACCCAGATACGATCTGAAATCTGTTGTGTAATTTTGAATGAAGGGGGTGGGGTTTCTTTCCCAAGACAAAATTTAAATTTTATGAATTACCACTTATTCACACAAAGGAAGATATTATAAACACACACAACCTGTAAATTAATCGTCAAACATTTGCAACACAAAATCAAATCAATATAAAAAACTAAACTAAGTTACAAAAATAACTTAGATCGTCATACCTGGGATTGGTGGGACCTTTCCAACTCTAGTAGCGAGTTATGTAGATTCACTCACTCACAAACATAAAAACACCATAAACCAGAACTACAAGTTTTATTAAAACAGAGAGTTGGCAAAGTTACCGCATGTATATTAGTCCATACACATATGGATTCAACCCCTATCTTGGCTAATTCACTAAGCACTCTCCCTCATGATCTATGAGGACCTACTTATAAATGAAAACCATTGAGAAGAGGATAGGATCAAATCCCAAAACTCAGAAAACAAATTTTACATTTGGGAAACTTTGGATTAGAGATCCATCCTTATCTCTTAAACCATTCTGAATTTTGGAAAACTATATCTTCATTAATCCATTTTCCACATTTTGGACAAAACCCATATTCTAAAATTTTCAGATTCAACCTCATATGCACGAAAATCGAGGTGGAAGTTGGGAGTTTGAAAATTGTCTACTAATTTTGGTTGTAACATTAATATCATGATGGAGGTCCACACATGTGACCTAGGAATGTTCTAACCCATATGTGAACATGTCGACGACGATGCGAAGAAAACCCATGTTCTTGATTTTTTCTCGAAGATGCACCAATAAGCTAAGCTACAATATCGAGTATGGGAACTACAGGTACGGGAATGATAAACATGCTCCTTAAGCTTAGAAAAAGGTGTTTGAAATCTCGACGAGAATCACTACAAATGTAAGAACATTTTTAATGTCGAATATCAATTGGAGAAGACGTTTGATCTGCATGAACCATCGTCCGCAAAACTATGATAAAATCGTCTTTAATCACTAAAAACATAGAAAATTGATGTATTAACCACACATGATATATAATGGTGAACGATGATGGTTAATGAGGGTTTATGGCATAGATGTACATGGATTATTAGCGAAATATTGACTCTATTGGGCAGAGAATTATGAAAAAAATGGATTCCAACATTCCCCCAAACCCAAGGATTTGCATGTCCTCATGCAAACAAGAACTTGTAAATATTTATTCAATGTTCATTGTATACACTGTTTAATTATATCGTATGGATAGATATCGATAAAATTATTTATTTATGCAGGTGCTGGTTCTTGTGGAGCAACACTCCAAAGACTGAAGGTGTTGGTTCTTGTGGAGAAACACTCTTTGCAACCAATTTATTAGATTGTCACAACAAACATATGTCAACTTGATTTCCTTTAAAACATAGCAACAAAAATTGTCATGAAAATGGAGGACAAGCAAGAGATAGTCATTATGAGAGATGGTGGGTGGTATGAGTGTGGAGAATGGTTTTTGGAATGATGAATATGGTGGTAGTATGAACTTGGGCACTTTTCTGAGGGACAGTGAGTGAGTGTGGAGAATGGTTCATGAAGATAGTGGTAGTATGAATATGAACTTGGGAACTTTTATACTCTGTAGATTTTCATCTTAAGACCAAAATTTTACTTGTGGTTATTTTCTTACAATGACTTCATCCTCTTAGAACATTTAGATGATGACCTTAGGAATGTTTTATGATGTATAAAGAAAAGACACTATGAATGTTGCTTGTTGTATTTGTACTTGTATACCGCATATTTTCTTTTTATTGCTTGGTCTTGTGATCAGAGTATTTATTATCATTTTGAGACCAATGTGTACTTTTGGTTCTTTGCTTAAATAGGAAACAATGACTTCATCCTATTATGCATAAAATTTAGTTAATATCTTAGGAGTGTTTTATGATGTACAAGGAGAAGACATTATACGTGTTTCTTTGTGTTTCTATACCACAATAGTTTTGCTTTCATTATTTCCATGGTCTTATCATCAAAATATAAAGTTTATTGTAGATGGTGGATTGATGGTTGGTGATGGGTACTTTGTAGGTGGTGATGATGTGTAGTGGAGTGTGGAGTGGTTATGCATCATATTTTATAAATTCATAGTAAATTAAATAGATTTATACATGTTTTACCTCAAGTTACCTTTGCTTTGAATCCCGATGTGTTGATAGTTGGAATGAAGGATATGATGCATGATGGTTGAATGATAAATATGAGAGAGAGAGAAAGGTGGAAAACTACTAAGAATATGAGATATGTTGGTGAGAGAATTGAAGCTGATGAGAGATGAAGAGTCTGAATTGAATCCTATTGAAGGAAAAAATAACTGGTTGAAGATGTTGGAGACGCTGAAAAGAATATGAAGATATGGAAGGGACATGAAGATATCCCCCAAACCCAAGGGTTTGCATGTCCTCATGCAAACTTATTAAGACTGAGTGGTAGTATTTTATTGGAACAAGCTGCTACGAGAAAAAAAACTACTGCAATTTTTTGTTGATACCATGAAAGAATATAGTATTCATACTTTATCTGCATGCATGTACAAGTTATTCCATGTGAATGAATTTTCTTGAAGTCGAACATGGAAAAACTTCATTGGATTACCAGTCAATAATGAAAACTATTAACCAACGAGAGACTGCTCACCAATGACGTCAATGAGTGTCAAGGTACTAGAGTAAAACCAAGAAGGTACAAATAGATGTGTTGATGTCGAGTCCCTTACAAGTTCTGAAAATCAAGAGACATTGATGTATTACCTTGTCTTTAGTGAGGAAGTATACCATTGAGGCATGTAAACACCAAGGTACTACAAATGAATCTAACCTTGTTCTCGGATGATGTGCTAATGTCGATGGGACAAGATTCATTGGAAGGTGGAACTTAAGGAATTCCACATCATCCAATGTGAGTGCAAAAAATAAATGATTGGAATAATACAATACAAGATTTGAACCAACATAAACTTATATAACCTATTGTGAATATTTCCCGCCAAGAGCCCTGGTTTTCTAGCAAGATTCATGTTTAGCTGCGCCAATTACCTGGTTTTCACAACTAGACTTATTTTTCTCTATAATATTCTATTTATTTATTTTTTACAATTTCCTACTCTACTTGAAAAAAGGAAACCCTTTTCTCAAGTGTAGGAGTACTTCCAGTGGAGCCATGTGTGTAACAAGAATACCAACATACTCATACTCAGGTTTGAAAAACATTCTTTAACGTATACTAGAGCATGATATACCAGCTACTTCGAATGATAGGATGTCAAGAATTGTTGAAGAAGAAAGTGGTGCTTCTACCTAATAGTTGTCTAGAACCAACGTTCAATAAAGTCATGATGTTCTTGGTTCACTTGTTCATTTGGACCATGAGGTATTCACCTTGTTGATGAATATCTTATCATGTATTGGGAGTGGGTTCAAAAAAATGATTTTGGGAGATATTTATCAATATCTAGTGAAATTATAAGTATTCTTTAATATCCCATGAACGCACGTGCTATGCCCTAGGCTCACTAAGTGGAGACCCCGTGATTTGGACCAATTTGTACATCCTCCTCTACTATGCCATGCAAATATTTGACTCTCAGATGGTTGGTCTCTTGGATGCATACATGATCTAATGATAGGTGTGTCAAGAACTCCTCGATCTCAGGATCTAATGGCTGCTCTCCATCGAATGTGGTCCACAATACCTTGGTTTCCTTGACAATTTGGAAAGGATGATAAAATAAAGATTATATATCTTCTTGTGGATGTGGCTCATGTGGATTTTTTTCTTTTATCATTTCTAGAGAGGTAGGTTTGTTCTTGATTGTGGTCAATATTTTTTCTCCTTGAGAGGCAGAGACACCGACTTCTGCTAGAATTTGAGAAATCTCTCAGAGTAACATTTCCTCCTCTTTTCAATAGACTCTTGAGAATCCTTCTTTTTCTAGTTGGTAGGTCCTGTCTTGCACAAGGTTTAGTGTATGAGGGATATTATATCTCGAAAAAATTTAGAAGTCTTAAAGAAATGAAAAGGAAACAAACTTAAAGAAAATACAAGAAAACTAATCATGTACTCAAAGTGCCATTGTGCTACTAAGATCCTGTTGTCACCAAGTTATCTTTTAACACAAGTTAGGTTTCTCTTTTTTTCATGAATCAAACTAAAACAAAACACACTTGCATTAAATAATGTAATGAGTCTTTGGAGAAAATCACCAAAGTGAATGCATTGGGATAGAACCCCTTCAAAAATTCTAAAGCAAGGGCACCTTTGCATCTTATAGCTTCTCCTCCCCCAAGTTGCAATTGTAGCTAAATTACACACAAAACAGAGAATTTGTGAAAATAACCTACCTATGCTCTAATCCCTTTAGCACCTCCCTGACAATGACGCCAAAAATGTCAGGTAAATTATATGCAATAATTTTTATTACATTTAATGTCAACTCAGAGATTCGTAAACTTAGAGGTGCAAGAAAAAAAATGTAGGACTAAAGTTCTAATCTATCCTACGCCAACAAAAATCCAAATAAACCAAGAAAGTCGAAGATTTTTTTTTTGTAGGAAATTAATGTTAAGAATATATCACTGGGAAGTGAGACAATAAGTGATACGATGGCTCAGGGTTACAATCTTTTATATAAATATTTTCATGTAACTTCTCATGTATAACTTACAAGAATGTCTCAATCCTTCAATGCTTTTTCCTATAGTGAATAACGAGGATGAAGTTAAAACTATTCTACCATATCAAAGGAAAAACAATATATTCTAAAATCCAATCAATTCATCAAAAGCTTATTATAGCTTCTCAAGAGACTAACAAGCCATGCAACAAACCAATCACTGATGAAAATGTTATCAAGCCAATATTAACTCTATCCACAGATTGAATACCAAACATGAGTAGAAATGAAATAACTTAAATGTCATGGATAGATCTTTGATCTATTCATGATCATGTTCTCTGACATGTTCTCCTTTCGATCTTTTAATTTGTAGATGTTAAAGGTCCACACATCAAACAATTAAAAACACTAACATAAAATTATAAAACATAGACTAGCAATGAATTCTTTTTGTCAAATTTCCTTTTACAATCCAAGCTATAGTCTTCCAATTTCAGAGACTAAGCACTCTTGATCTATGAATAGGGTTAAATATGACAATAAGATTTATATTTACTTGTTAAAAACTTATTCAACAAAATGAGGAATTATGGTCATAAGTTTACTCTAACTACGTTTTTATCAGTCAGCTAAAAGGATCTTGAATCTCCACTTGGTGCTATTGATCAGATGTTCAACTTCTTAGTTTAGAGTGAAAGATTATGAACATGAAATCTAATCCCACCGTCAATAATTTTAACACAAAGAACGTGTGGTGGCACTGTACTTATAAAAACAACTTGTTCATATAGAGGTGACTCAACTTGTTATGCATTTTTCAGTATTAATTGGGTGATGAAAAATTGAAAAACAAGCAACTATATTTCAGGCTCGATCTTCACAAAGTTGTTCACGACATTTCCATAATTGTATGCTTTGTCATAAGTGATTGGATTGACTTCTATCATATTGTATAATTTAATTGCAAATACTCTGCAAAATTTACATCAATCAAAAAGCATCAGTAAAAGAATAAAAAACCATTTGAAAAGAAAAGCTTTGTCTCCTGAAAAGTATGAAAATGAATTTATAAGCTAACTCCATAGGTCACACCTTGATAGATCATACCATTCACTAATAAACAAACTTAAGGTTGTCGTTGGGTAAAACCCTTCACACTCAACTATGCAAATTATGGTATTATGCTACATAAACAAGATGGAAATAAAACAATAGTCAGAACTGTTTAAGCAAGTTTGTAATAGACTTTAGTGATGTAGCATCAATTTTTCAAGCTTGTTATCTTTTTATTGTCATGGTTTTCATCAAAGTTTCAAATGTGTTCATGGATCTCAACAAAGATTATAATAATTGTTTTCTTTTCAAATGTATCTTTGCAACACAATTTCAAACTTTCACGTTTTTATATAAACAATTGGCTATTCTTTTAATTAGTTAAACAATCTACCATAGCCCATAGCTATTCACTTTTATCATAAGAAACTTAACAACATGTATCATCCAAACAAATCACAGATTCAAATTCATTCTCTGAAGAAAAAAAACATAGTAATGTTAACAATGAGTTGAACCCTAGATATGTTATGAAATCTATTGTGTAATTTTGAATGAAGGGGGTTTCTTTACCAAGACAAAATTTAAATTTTATGAATTAACACTCATTCACACAAAGGAAGATATTATAAACACACACACAACCTTTAAATTAATTTTCAAACATTTACAACACAAAATCGAATCAATATAAGAAACTAAACTAAGTTACAAAAATAAATTAGCTCGATGTACCTAGTATTGGTGGGCCCTCTCCAACCCTGGTAGAGAGCTATGGCAATTCACTCACTCATGAACATAAAAACACCATGAACCAAAACTGCAAGTTTTATTAAAACAATGTGTTGGCAGAATTACAACATGTACATCAGTCCATACACATATGGATTCAACCCCTAGCATAGATAATTCACTAAGAAATATCCCTCATGATCTATGAGGCCCTACTTATACATGAAAATCATTGAGAAGAGGATAGGATCAAATCCCCAAAATCAGAAAACAAATTTTACATTTTTGAAAAAAAAAATCATAAAATTTGGTTTTTACTGTAATTTGGGCAAATTTGGATTAGAGATTGATCCTTATATCTTAAACCATTCCAAATTTTGGAAATATTCCCATGCATTATTTATTTTTCCACAATCGGGACAAAACCCATATTCTAGAATTTCCATATTCAACATTATATGCACAAAAATCGAGGTGGAAGTTGGCAGTTTAAAAATTTTCTACTAATTGTGTTTGTAGCATTAATATCATGTTGGAGGTACACACATGTGACCTAGGCACTTTTGAAAACACATGAATGCATGTCGAGGTCGCTGCAGAGAAAACCCATGTTCTTTATTTTTTCCCGAAGATGCACCAATAAGCTAAGCACAATATCGGGTACGAGAATTGCATGTACGGGAATGTTGAACATGCTCCTTAAGCTCAGAAAAATGTGTTTGGAAGCTCGACGAGGACCACTAAAAATGTAAGAATGGTTTGAATTTTGAATATCAATTAGAGAATATGCTTGATTTGCATGGACCATCATCGATGAAACTATGATAAAATCGTCTTTAATCACTAAAAACATAGAAAAATGACGTATTAACCAAATGAGATGTATAATAGTGAATGATGATGGTTAATGAGGGTTTTTGGCATAGATGGACATGGATTGTTAACAAAATATTGACTTTATTGGGCAGAGAAGTATGACAAAAGCGGATCCCAACAATCATTAACTTCTAAAACTTAACAAGTTATTGACAATCCCTAACACTTAACATTTTTCAAAATTCTTAACACTTTATAATTTACCCCAACAATAATTAGAGCTTGATTCCCAATGCCATTTAGTGGTATACTCTTGACCCTAACAATTTTTATACCCCTAACACTTAAAACTTTGCCTTTGATTTTCAATTCTAATTAAAATATAACCATTAAACCTAATGCTAATTAGTGTTCCCCCAAACATTAATTATAACTTCACCCCCAATTATCAATGTTTTATTCTTGACTCCCAATCCTTTATGTTTTACTTTTAACCCTGAACTTGTTGACAAGGAAAAATGCCCCTTTTGCCAATAGTAGGGATTCTCCCTAGTGAACCTATCTAGATTTTGGCCCAACAACCTTGACTGGTTTAGGTTTTACTAATTGTTGCCCAATTCACATTCTAATCTCTAATCCAATATACATAATGCAAAAAATTATTTTATATGAAGAGTTTAGTTTTATTGTAAATGCCTAGCTATGAGCTAACAATTGAGAGTTTTGAACATAGAACCAATTGTTCTTATACAATTACATTCAATAAACAATGCAATTTATATGAAGAATGCAATTTTATTGTAAATGCCTAGCTATGAGCTAATAACTGAGAGTTTTGAACATAGAACCAATTGTTGTTCTACAATTACATTCAATAAATAATTACTAATTAAATAATCTAGAGACACAAGTAAAAAGTTATCAATCAAGAGCAGTATGCAATTGAATAAATGGATATAGTTGCATATCCAAAGGCTATAGTCAAACAATTCAAAGATAAATAGGAATGAGATGGCATCATAAATTAGAAAAAATCCACACATTAACAAAAATTGTCATAACTATTTCAATAAAAAAAAAGCAAAAGAAAAAATTCCATATGCATTACAATATTAGAATCATAGTTCTCACTCAAAAACTTGGCGAAGAATGGATTCTCCTCATTAATTCTCTAAAAAGGTTTACAAAATTGTAAAAGCAAAAACGCCTTATTCATCTTAGTGAGTACATTTATAGATAGTACAAAAGTGACTACCACTTCAGTATCCCCTCTTGACCTTCCAACTTCTTTTAGACAATTATTCTTTGAAAGATTTCTTTTCTTTTATTGTTTTATTGTATTTTTTAATTACATGATTTTCTTTAAATAAATTCACATTCTCTCCTCATATTTATCTTTAAAGTATGCAGTCCAAATCTCATAGATCAAGACTAGATTAACAACACATGGGAAAACCAATTACTCCAAAACAACTTTGTACATGACCAATTATCTTGACATTGGTTCCATACCTTGAAGTGTGAAAAGTGAGGAAATATATCAGACACAAAGTGCAGGGATTTTGCTGAGAAGAGGAGGTACTTCACCAGGCAGAAAATTGTGGGCTTGTGTTTCAATTTAGAGGGTCGATGGCCACTGGTTTGAGGGTTGAGGACAAGTTGGATGGAGCTTCTAATTTCAGCTCATGGAAGGAGAGGATTGTGTTGCTTATGTAGGAGTGTGAGTTATGAGATATTATGGAGAACTCACAAATGAATCCCGTGACGGTGCCTACGAATGCTAATATTTTGGTAGCCTACACCAAAAAGAGAATAAAGGACAAAATAATGATCCTTGATTCCATTAAGGACCATGTGATTCCACATGTGACCGGGAAGTCCAATGCCTATGAGATGTGGGAATCCTTAACCAAACTATACCAAAGTTCCAATGAAAATCGGAAAATGGTATTGATGGAGAAACTGAAGAGCATTAAAATGACCAAATCTGAAAGTTTTTCCACCTATCTTACCAAGCTTAATCATATGAGGGATGAACTTGGTGTTGTTGGGGAGGTTTTTTTTGACAATGAACTTGTGAGGACTGCTTTGAATGGGGTATCCAAACAATGGGATATCTTTGTTGAGGGCATTGTGGCAAGGGAAAATATTCCCAAGTGGGACCATCTTATTGGGATGACTTCATTCAGGAGGAAACTCAGAGAAGCTATGTGCATGGGATTTCATATATAGGTAATGAAGAGGAGAATGTGACACTTGTATCTAAAGGAAAGAACAAGTCCAAGAAGGGTTACAAGGGAGGGAATAAGCAGAAAGGTGAAGGGAGAAAGACATGAGAAAATTAAAGTGCTTTGTTCATCACAAGTTTGGGTACTATGTTGGACAGTTTCCTAACAAGAAGAAGAAGCAGGTTGCAACTTCAACTAATGTGGAATAGCTTACCCAGAGGTTCGAGAAGGAGTATTCATTGTTGGTGTGTATTTCCTCTATAGCATCATCTACCAGTATTTGGTACATTGATAACGATGCCTCCCTCCATGTGACGGGTGTTCGTGAGCACTTCACTGATATTACAGAGATTGGATATCTTGAGGTGGTGCTTGGAGATGGTTCAGTGATCAAGGTAGTTGGTAGTGGGATAGTATAATTTCAGAGGGAGTCTCTACCTCCCATGTTGTCGAGGGATGTCCTATATGTTCTGGGCTTGAAGAAGAACTTGGTGTCAGTTTCCACTATTGAGGATAGGGGATATGAGGTAATGTTTCGTGATGGGCATGTTCTCTTGTATCCTAAGGGATAAAATATCACTTCGGCCAAAGTGATTGGGATTCAGCATGAGAATTTATACAAGCTCATGTTTCAACTTGCTAGAGCATTGATGCCTAGTACCAACAACAACGACCTTTGTGATTTATGGCAAAGGAGGATGGCCTGTTTGCACCATGGGGCTCTGAGGATCTTGAGAGAGATTGTGACTGGAGTGCCAAAGTTCAGTATAGAGCACTAGGAGGTGTGCAAGGGGTGTTCTCTTGGGAAGTATGCCACAACTTCTTTTCCAAGCTGTGACAACATAGTAGCAGGTATTCTTGATCTGATACATACTGATGTATGTGGTCCTATATCTTCTAAGGGGTCTTATCCTTGACAGATCTATGGGGAGATCTATTTTGGATATAGGTTTCACAATTAAGTGCTTCAGCCCATAATCTCTGTGGAAGTGACTTTGCATGTAGCATGCAAGATGCCATCTCTTTTAGAGATCTATTTTTTCGCTCAACAACTTCATTTTGCTGCTGAGTATAAGGAACTGTGTGTTGCAACTGAATCCTATCCTCATGAAAAATATTATGTATATCATGGTTAACATAATCTCCTTCGTTATATGTTTGAAAGACTTTGATTTTCTTTCCTAACCGTGTCTCAACAAGGGATTTGAAATCTTTGAGGTGTTGAAAGGCCTCTGATTTTTTACTGAGAAAGAAAATCCATGTGAAGCGTGAGAAATCATAAAAAAAAATGAGCATGTACCTTGCTTTATTGATTGATGGATGTGGAAAAGGGCCCATGAGGTCACTATGTATCAAATCTAAAGTAAAGGAAGCCTTCTTAGTCTTTCCTTTGTTGAATTTCTCTTGAGGGTGTTTTCCAAGAACACATCCCTCACAAATTCCTTTGGAGAAGTGGATGTCAGGTAGACCATTAACCATTCCCTGCTTGCTAAGTTGTTGCATATATCCTACTGCTTTCATCTGGATGGGTAAGCAGTAATGCAGAATATGGTTCAATAAATTCAGAAAATGTGTAGAGTCTAGATTGATGATTTACCTCACTGGTAGAAACCATGGAATTGGTTTGCACGTCATAGATATCCACTACATCAGGTGTGAATATGACTCTCTTTCTGGTGCCGAAGTTAGTCAATTGATACACAGAGAGAAGATTGAAGAAAATTTTGGGAACATGTAGCACATTCTTGAAGCTTTCATTTGTTAGTTCAATTATTCCTTTGCCAGTGACCTCGACTGGAGAGTTTTCCCCATCAGAATAGGAGGACCTTTGCATGTGTCCAATGAAGAGTAGACTTATTTTTTGGCTACCATGTGGAGTGATGCCCCTAAATATATGATCCAAGAATCAGGAGAGGATTTGATGGAAATCAAAGCATGGATAGAATTGTCTTTCTTGGGATTCTAATATTCCAGCTTCTTCTTCTTGGCACCCTTGGGGATGCGATATCCAAGGTTGTTTTGTTGAATTATTTGGTCCATTTGATCTATTTGTTTCTACATACATGCGGATTATGGATGGAATCCTTTATTGAAGTAAGTGCACTTCTCCCCTTTTCTTCCCTTTCCACCTTTGGATCCAGAGGCATCGATGAAGGGTTTTGAGTACCCTTCCTTCTTTGGATTTGTATGTGCTTTCCTTTTGTCTTTGTCTTTAGATTTATGATATTGATGACCGCTACCATCTTGTACAATAAGTGCATGTGTCTTTGGGCCTTTGATTTTTCCTATATTTATGAGCTTGTTCTACTCTTGTGTCAGAGACTCGATAAAGGCCTCAAGGGAGTGAATTGTCTAGGTGGCTCCAGACGCTAGCCTAACTGACTAAAATGTAGATACAAACACTAAGTATTCTAGACCAAGTATGGAGAGAGTGGTAAGAACCATATGTTTCTCCTCCTTAAATTTATCAAACCTGCTGATCTAGGTGGATATTGGTGGCCACCCGCCTATTCCAATTGGACCGCCACCATTGTTTCTTTCAGTTTTTCAGTTTCCTTAATTGTAGCACAATTTACTATTTTTGGTAGTTTTTTGGGTCCTGAACTTCCGAAGCCGTTTTGAGGCCCTAAACGATGTTTTTTAGGCATCAAACATCTAGCTAATATAATTTCATTTTGGAATCGATATTCGCTATCAACAGTTGTATTCGTCGGATAGATCTTTCTAACAATGTATCATGTGCATCAAACGAAGATATTATGCCAAAGTAATGACCCCAGGAAATTGATGTACCAATTTACCCTGACGGGGCCCATATTGTGGCGTTTCATATCCTAGGGTTAGGTTTTTGGATGTTTAGGGTTTCCATTGTTTCTCAATAATATATAGGCCTTCGAGCCTCATTGTAACATAGAATTCAGAGGCCTATAGCCACCACATCTCTTCTCAGAGATAAGATACCAGCGCCCATGCTAGTTTATTTCCATTTTTTCTGTAAACAAATTTTCAGTTCTTTGATATTAATGAAATGAAGTGTTATTTCCTCTGCATCTTTGTATTCATGGTTATTTTTGTATTCTGTTGCGTCCCTACATAAATTTGGATCAGTGGTATCATATAGGTATTCTCTTTCTCGATCTTTCTTTGCATGTCCCCAACGAGGTCGGGGTATAAGGACTTAGGGCTCGATCTGGTTGAACCTTTGCAAGATCAACCTCGCAAACCCCAGCGGTCGCCCATGGGGGATGAAAAGAAAGATGAGGGAATAGGAGATCCTATCAAAATATTTCTCGAGGAGGCCCTTGAAAAAAAAAGGAACGCAATGATGGATAACTTTTCCCAGATCCTTCAACGAATGCCCACTGGCGGCGCGTCTGCATCCAACAACCACTCTGGAGGTGCAACCCCTTTTAAGGTACAAGTAAACTTTGAAATTCCCATATTTGATGGCCAGATAGATGCAGATGTCATAGATAGATGGTTGAATCTATTAGAAGGATATTTCTTGGTTCATGACTTTTCTAACCAGGAGAAGATTATTTTTTCATTGCTCAAAGTCGCCCTCCATGTCAAGGACTGGTGGGAAACCTACCATGAGAAAAAGGATGAGGAGGAACCCTCTCTATTCTTGGTCGTACCCACTTGGAATTATTTCTGAGATTCCATCAAGGAACAATATTATCCCATGGGGAGCTATGAGGACAAGTACATACAATGGACTACGTTGCAGCAACAAAGGGATCAAGATGTGCATGAGCTGACGAACCTATTCCATACCTTGCGCACAAACTTGGGTATCAAAGATTTGGAGAAACATTTGGTGTTGAAGTACTATAGTTGTCTGCACAGATACATTCAAAAGGAAATGAAGTTTCTTGACATCTCCTCGCTTGGTACGGCATACCGATATGCTACCAATATTGAGCAGAAATTCAAACAGAAGAAGCGATACTTTGGATATGCGAATCAAAATCAAGCGAAAGGTTCCCCCAAACTGCAGAAAAAAGGACAAAGCCAAGGCATGGCGGCTCAAGACAACCTACCAAAACCACAAGTAAATAACAACATCACGAAGCTAAAGGATGACATGAGAAAGTGGTGTGAGTTCCATAAGAGCTCCACTCACAACACGAGTGAGTGTCGGGCCAAATAGTCACTGGTGGCTGAGATGAGGGATTCTGAATCAGATGCATGCTCCGACATTGAATCAGGACGTGAGAAGAGGAATGACAGAGGGAAGAATATTATTGATGTGGATCCCAACGCCACTATTGCCACCATGAAGATACAAAAAGAAGAACAAGAATATCCATAGGAGGAGGAACGTCTCTTCCAGTCCCAGATGTGGGTAAAGGGTTCCCCGCTATAGTTCATTGTCGACAGTGGGAGCCATAAGAACCTCATTTCAATAGAGGTGGTGAAGTAGTTGGTATTGCCGACAACAACACACCCATAGTCGTACACCATTGGGTGGCTTCACCAAGGACAGGATCTCTACGTCATCCAATAGTGTTTCCTTCCCTACAACATCAAGCCCTTCATTGATGAGGTATTATGTGACATTGCTCTTCTTGATGTTTGTGATGTATTATTAGCACAACCATACTTGTGGAAGCGAAATGTTGTGTATGAGTCCCGGCTTGGCATTGTTATTGTTACCTTTGGAAATAAGTTGTACAGGATACCATACGTACCACCACCTGTCGCTATCTCTTTGGTTACTAAAAAAAATGCAGTATTCTCATTTCCAAAACCAAGAATTTTTTTTCCCGATGATCCGCCCTTAGGGAAAGAAGAATACTGTGACCACGACCTCTAGATAGGTCTCTTATTCACAAAACAACAAATAGACAAGGTAGTGGAGGAGGATCGGTACATATTCACCTCGCCCACAGGGGTGCCTTTGAACTGTCAGGTCACACACTCCATCGATCTGACCCCAGGTGTGCCACTTCCCAATGGATCAATCTATTGGTGCTCTGTTTTGGAGAACAATGAAATCAAGAGGCATATCCAGGAGATGCTACAGAAAGGTCACATCCAACCAAGTTCATCGTCGTATGGGAGCTCGATTATGGTTGTGCAGAAGAAGGATGAGACTTAGAGACACTGTA
Source organism: Picea glauca (assembly GCA_000966675.3). Lineage (NCBI taxonomy): Eukaryota > Viridiplantae > Streptophyta > Pinopsida > Pinales > Pinaceae > Picea > Picea glauca. The sequence continues at coordinate 102,148 of JZKD02S0069752.1, forward strand.
TTGACTATCAGGCATTGAAAAATATCACTTTCCAAAATAGGTACCCAATCCCACAGATTGATGACCTTCTGGACCAACTCAAATGGTCAAAACATTTCAGCAAGATCGACTTGAAGTTTGGGTATCACCAGGTACCAATTGAACCGTTCGATGTTTGGAAGACTTCCTTCAAATCCAAGGAGGGCCTTTTCGAATGGTTGTTCATGCCTTTTGAGTTGACGAATGTTCTTGCAACCTTCATGAGGCTAATGGATGACATATTGTGACCATTCACCAACTCATTTGTAGCAGTGTACTCAGATGACATCTCGATCTTCGACTAGACTTGGGACGAGCACCTCCACCACATCCGACAGGTCCTCTAAACATTGTGGAAATACAAGTTTTGTGCTAATTTGGAGAAGTGCACTTTTGGCATGACCCAATTTCAGTATCTGTGATACATTATTGATGAGCGTGGGGTGCATGTGGATCCAACCAAGATCCAAGTCATCCAAGATTGGCCAACCCCGACCACTCTAATAGAGCTTCGCATCTTTCTGGGTCTTGCTAATTTCTACCGCATGTTCATGTTGGGATTCTCTCATATCACTTGGCCCTTGAGTCAAGTTTCCAAGGGAGGAGCGAAAGAAAAATTATTTTGGTCAGAATCTCAACAAAAGGCATTCGTAGAATTGAAACATCGCCTCTAATGTGCCCCAATGCTCACATTACCAGACTTGCAACAACCATTTGAGATTGAGATAGATGCCTCTGACTATCCTATTGGGGCAGTTCTTACTCAACAGAGGCATCCAATGGAATATCACAGTACGACACTATCCAAAATAGTATGAAAGTATCCCACTTTATGACAAAGAAATGTATTCCATTGTGCAGGCTTGCTGAAAATGGAAGAATTACATTTTGGGGAAGGAAACAATCATCCACACAGACCACTGACCCTTGCAGTTCATACAAACGCAAAGGAAGTTGCAGAATGATTTCCATCAGAAGTGGTCCACATATCTACAACAGTTTCATTTGAACATCAAGTACAAGAAGGGCAACACCAATGATTTTGTATACTGCCTCAACCAACCATTAATCGTGGTGATATCCACCATGCTCAACTCTTGTAGGCACAAGACTTCTGATTGGAGACTTCTCTACAAGAGAAATCCAAAATTCGGCCACACATACAAGACGCTCTTAGAGGGTAACCGAGTTCCAAATTTTCACCTCCGGGATGCACTACTATGTCACCTAGGACACATTTGTGTTCCTTCAAGCCAGTGTGCCAAGATGATTTGGTAAGTGCACTATAGTCGGGTCTAGGGATGATTTTAAGGATGGAAATTTATTTTAAAATGTAGAGACCTTGGCGAATCTTACTAATCCTTCATATGCCAACTATAAATGTTTGACGATATTTTTGTAAAAATATTCAAATTTCTAAGGATTTTATATAGTTTTTATAAAATATTGGCGATTTTTAAGGTAAAATAATTTTATCCTATAGAATTGGGGCGAATCATTTTTAAAATAGCGAATCTCATTTTTGGAAAAACCATGGAAAATTAGCCCATGAGTGAAATTTAGCCCCTAAAATCATCCATGGATAGGTCATTGGGAATTTCAAGGTCGCGAAAATAGTGGCAGTACTGCAGAAGTATTTCTATTGGCCAAACCTTCGACAAGATGTCGGGAAGTACATCAGATCTTGCACTGCCTGCACCATTGCCAAACTGACCATCAAGAAGCAATGCCTCTATACTTCTCTACCTACCCCTAGTCGACCTTGGGAATCCATTTCCATGGATTGCATGTCGGGCCTTCCTTCTACTAATCATGGCAACAACTATGTTTTCATGGTCATCGACAGATTCTTGAAGATGCCCATTATGGTGGCCTGTAAGAAGAATATCACAACAGAAGCCACTGCTAAACTCTTCTTTGAACGAGTGTGTGTACACTTTTGGATCCCACAGTCTATCATCGCAGATCAAGACAACAGTTTCCTCAGTACATTTTGGTCTAGCCTCTGGTCAATTCTTTACATCAAGCTCACCAAGTCCACAGCTTTCCATCCCCAAACTAATGGCCAGACAGAGGTCATCAACAGGATGATCATACACATTTTGCACATGTACAACTCAAAGAATCCACACACATGGGATGAGAGCCTCCCCTATGTAAAAAATAGCCATAATTGGGCCCTCCACATCTCAACCGACCACAACCCCTTTCAGGTGGGCTTGGGATTCTAGCCACTATGTCCCATTGACGTAGCCATGCCCTTTGCAGCTACTCAGGCTGATTCGGCTCATGTCTAGTCTGAAGCTGCCAAGGCAAACGGCTTTATTGAGCGCATTCAACACATTCACCAATAGGTTCATGACATATTGGACAAAGCCAATGCTAAGTACAAGCAGCGACATGATCGACATCGGGTGCAACACAACTTCCAGGTGGGCGACAAAGTGTGGCTACATTTGCAGAAGGAGTGCCTCGCTGGACCCCACAACAAGTGTCGCCCACTCTGATATGGGCCATACACCATCACCAAGGCTGTAGGGGACAATGCCTTCAAGATCAGTATTCCACCATTCCTTGGTATGCACCTAGTGTTCAATGTGGACCGCCTTTAGCCCTACTTTCCACCTCTACTAGACACATCCGATATGGCAGAACAACTCACACCAACATAGTTAAATCCAGACTGCATGGAACAATTCACAATTGATCGGATTGTAGACACATAGATCAAGAACACCCACTAGTAGAGGATTCATCTATATCGAGTTGTCAAAGCAGGCCAACTCCTTCTCCAGGGAAAGTGGCTCATCAGGGACCAAGTTTAGTAGAAGTTTCCTCATCTCATGGAGGAAATCAACGCAATGGGGACCACTGCTTCCTAAGGGGGGAGGAATAATCTAGGTGGATATTGGTGGCCAACCTCCTATTCCACTTAGACCCCCACCATTGTTTCTTTCAATTTTTCATTTTCCTTAATTGTAGCACAATTTACTATTTTTGGCAGTTTTTCCGATCCTGAACTTCCAGAGCCGTTTTGAGGACCTAAACGACGTTTTTTGGGCATAAACAATCCGGTGAATATGACTTTATTTCAGACTCAATATTCGTTATCCTCATTTGTAGTCCTTGGATAGAAATTTATAACGATGTATCATGTGTGTCAAACGAAGATAGTATGCCAAATTTACGACCCCGGGAAATTGATATACCAATTTACCCTGACGGGGACCATATTCTCGAGTTTCATATCCTATTGTTAGGTTTTTGTATGTTTAGGGTTTTCGTTGTTTCTCAATAATATATAGGCCTTCGAGCCTCATTGTAACACAGAATTCAAAGGCCTATAGCTGCCACATCTCTTCTTAGAGATAAGCTACCAATGCCCTAGCTAGTTTATTTCCATTCTGTCTGTAAACTAATTTTCAGTTCTTTGATATTAATGAAATGAAGTGTTATTTCTGTTGCATCTTTGTATTCATGGTTATTTGTGTATTATGTTGTGTTCCTACATAAATTTGGATCAATGGTATCAAAGTGGTCTTCTCTTTCTCGATCCTTCTTTGCATGTCCCAAACGAGGCTGGGGTATAAGGACTTAGGGCTCGATTTGGTTGAACCTTTGCAAGATCAGCCTCACAAACCTTGACGACCACCCATGGGGGACGAAAATAAAGAAGAGGGATCATGAGATCCTATCAAAATATCGCTCGAGGAGGCCCTTGAAAAACAAAGGAATGCGATGATGGATAACTTTGCCCATATCCTTCAACGATTTCCCACTGGTGGCACATCTACATCCAACAACGACTCTGGAGGCACAACCCCTTTTAAGGTACAAGTAAACTTTGACATTCCAATATTTGATGGCCAAATAGATGCAGACGTTGTAGATAGCTGGTTGAATCTATTAAAAGGATATTTCTCAGTTCATGACTTTTTCGACCAGGAGAAGATTATTTTTTCACTACTCAAAGTTGCCCCCCATGTCAAGGACTGGTGGGAAACCTACTGTGAGAAAAAGGATGAGGAAGAACCCTCTCTATTCTTGGCCATGCCCACTTGGAATTATTTCTAAGATGCCATCAAGGAACAATATTATCCCATGGGGAGCTATGAGGACAAGTGTATACAATGGACTATGCTGTGGCAACAAAGGGATCAAGATGTGCATGAGCTGACGAATTTGTTCCATAACCTACGCACAAAGTTGGGTATCAAAGATTCGGAGAAAAATTTGGTGTTGAAGTACCGTCACTGTCTACACAGATACATTCAGGAGGAAATGTAGTTCCTCGACATCTCCTCGCTTGGTACGACAAACTGGTATGCTACCAAGATTAAGCATAAATTCAAACAGAAGAAGCGATACTTTGGATCTACGAATAAAAATCAAGTGAAAGGTTCCCACAAACTATAGAAAAAAGGAAACATCCAAGGCATTGCGGCTCAAGACAACCTGCCAAAGACACAATCAAAGAACAACACTGCGAAGCTGAAGAAGGACATGGGAAAGTGGTGTGAGTTCCATAAGATCTCCACTCACAACACAAGTGAGTGCCATGCTAAACATTCACTGGTGGCCAAGATGAGGGCTTCTGAATCAGATGCATGCTCCGACATTAAATCAAGACATAAGAAGGAGAATGCTAGAGGGAAGAAGATTATCGATGTTGAGCCCAACGCCACTGTTGCCACCACAAAGATCCAAAAGGAAGAACCAGAAGATCCAAAGGAGGAGGAGTGTCTCTTCCACTCGTAGATGTAGGTAAAGGGTTCCTCGCTATAATTCATTATCGACAGTGGGAGAAAAAAGAACCTCATTTCAATAGAGGTCGTGAAGCAGTTGGGATTGCCGACCATAGCACACCCACAATCTTACACCATCAGGTGGCTTCACCAAGGACGGGATCTCCGTGTCAGCCAACAGTTTTGCCTTCCCTACAACATCAATCTCTTCACCGATGAGGTATTATGTGACATTGCTCCTCTTGATGTTTGTGATGTATTATTAGGACGACCATACTTGTGGAAGCGACATGCTGTGTATGAGTCCCGGCCTGGCGCTGTTATCGTTACCTTGGGAAACAAGTTGTATAGGATACCATAGGTACCACCACCTACCGCTATCTCTTTGGTTACTGCAAAACAATGTAGTAAGCTCATTTCCAAAACTGGGAAATTTTTTTTTCCTAATGATCCACCCTTAGGGAAAGAAGAATATTGTGGCCATGGCTTCCATACAAGGCTCCTCCGCACGAAAAAAACAAATGGAAAAGGTCGTGGAGGAGTACTGGGACATCTTCACCTTGCCCGCAGAGGTGCATTTGCACTATCAAGTCAAACACCCCATCGATCTAACCCCAGGTTTTCCACTGCCCAATGGACCAATATATCAGCTCTCTATTCTGGAGAATGATGAAGTCGAGAGGCAGATCCAGGAGCTATTGTAGAAAGGTCACATCCAACCAATTTCATCATCCCGTGGGAGCCCAATTGTGTTGGTGCAAGAGAAGGATGGGACTTGGAGACTTTGTATTGACTATCAGGCATTGAACAAGATCATTGTCCAGAATAGGTACTCAATCCCACGGATTGATGACCTTCTGGACCAACTCAAAGGGGAAAAATATTTCAGCAATATCGAATTGAAGTCCGGGTATCACCAAGTACCAATCAAACCGTCTGATGTGTGGAAGATTGTCTTCAAAGACAAGGAGGGCCTTTTCGAATGGTTTTTCATGCTTTTTGGGTTGATGAATGCTCCCGCAACCTTCATGAGGCTGATGGATGACATATTGCGTCCATTCACCAACTCAATTGTAGCAGTGTACTTGGATGACATCCTGATCTTCAACCAGACTTGGGATGAGCACCTCCACCACATCCGACAGGTCCTCTAAACATCGTGGAAATACAAGTTGTGTGCCAATTTGGAGAAGTGCACTTTTGGCATGACCCGGGTTGAGTATATGGGATACATTATTGATGAGCGTGGGGTGCATGTGGATCCAACTAAGATCCAAGTCATCTGGGATTGGCTAGCCCCAACCACTCTAACAGAGCTTCATAGCTTTCTGGGTCTTGCTAATTTCTACCGCATGTTCGTGTTGGGATTCTCTCGTATCACTGGCCCTTGAATCAAGTCACCAAGGGAGGAGCGAAAGAAAAGTTCTTTTGGTCGGAATCTCAACAGAAGGTGCTCGTATAATTGAAACATAGCCTCTGGTGTGCCCCAGTGCTCACATTACCAGACTTGCAACAACCATTTGAGATCGAGACAGATGCCTCTGACTATGCTATTGGGACAATTCTTACTCAATAGTGGCATCCAATGGAATATCACAGTGCGACACTGTCTAAAACAGTCTGAAAGTATCCCACTCATGACAAAGAAATGTATTCCATTGTGCAGGCTTGCCGAAAATGGAAGCATTACATTAAGGGGAAGGAAACGATCATTCACATAGACCACCAACCCTTTCAGTTCATACAGACACAAGGGAAGTTGTAGACCGGTTTCCATCAAATGTGATCCACATATTTGCAACAGTTTCATTTGAACATCAAGTACAAGAAGGGAAGCACCAATAATATTGTATACTGCCTCAGTCGACCATTGATCATGGAAATAACCACCATGCTCAAATCTTTTGGGAAAAAGACTTCTGATTGGATGCATCTCTACAAGAGCAATCCAGAATTCGGCCACACATAAAAGACACTCTTGGACGGTAACTGAGTTCCAAATTTTCACCTCCAGGATGCACTACTATGTCACCTGGGACACCTTTGTGTTCATTCAAGAGAGCGTGCCAAGATGATTTTGGAAGTGCACTACAGTCGGGTCGCTAGGCAATTCAGTGTAGATAAAATAGTGGCAGCACTGCAGAAGTATTTCTATTGGCCAAACCTTCGACAGGATGTCGGGAAGTACATCAGATCCTTCACTGCCTGCGTCATTGCCAAACTGACCATCAAGAAGCAAGGCCTCTATACTCCACTTCCTACCCCTAGTCGAACTTGGGAATCCATCTCCATGGATTACATGTTGAGCCTTCCTTCTACTAATCATGGAAACGACTGTGTTTTCATGGTTGTCGACAGATTCTCGAAGATGGCCATTATGACAGCCTGCAAGAAGAATATCACAACAGAAGCCACTGCTAAACTCTTCTTTGAACGAGTGTGGGTACACTTTGGGATCCCACAGTCTATCATATCAGATCAAGACAACAGGTTCCTCAGTACATTTTGGTCCAGCCTCTGGTCAATGTTGGACACCAAGCTCACCAAGTCCACAACTTGCCATCCCCAAACTGTTGGCCAAACAGAGGTCGTCAACAGGATGATCGTACATATTTTGTGCATGTACACCACAAAGAATCCACGCACATGGGATGAGAGCCTCCCCTATGTATAAAATAGCTATAACCGGGCCCTCCACATCTCAACTGACCACAACCCCTTTCAGGTAGGCTTGGGATTCCAACCACTATGTCCCATTGACGTATCCATGCCCTTTGTAGTTACTCAAGATGATTCAGCTCATGTCTAGTCTGAAGTTTCCAAGGCGAACAACTTCATTGAGTGCATTCAACACATTCACCAATAGGTTCATGACATATTGGACAAAGCTAATTCTAAGTACAAGCAACTTCATGATCAACATCGGGTGCAACACAACTTCCAGGTGGGCGACAAAGTGTGGCTACAGTTGCAGAAGGAGCGCCTCGCTGGACCCCACCACAATCTTTGCCCGCTCCGATATGGGCCATACACCATCACCAAGACTGTAGGGGAAAACTCCTTCGAGCTCAGTATTCCACCATTCCTTAGTCTTCACCTAGTGTTCAATGTGGACCACCTTCGACCCTACTTTCCACCTCTACTAGACACATCTGACATGGTAGAAAAACTCACACCAACGTATTTAAATATAGATTGCATAGAATAAGCCACAACTGATCAGATTGTGGACACACCGATCAATAACATTCGGCATTAGAGGATCCAACTATATCAAGTTTTCAAAGCAGGAAAACTCCTTCACCAGGGAAAGTGGTTCACCAGGGTCCAACTTCAGCAGAAGTTTCCTCATCTCATGGAGGAACTCAATGCAATGGGGACCATTGATTCCTAAGGGGGGAGAAATGATCCAGGTGGATATTGGTGGCCACCCACCCATTCCACTTGGACCCCCACCATTGTTTCTTTCAGTTTTTCAGTTTCCTTAATTGTAGCACAATTTACTATTTTTGGCGGTTTTTCAGGTCCTGAATTTCCAGAGCCGTTTTGAGGCCCTAAACGACGTTTTTTGGGCATCAAACATTCAATGAATAGAAGTTTGTTTTGGCCTCAATATTTTCTATTAGCAGTTGTAGTCCTTGGATAGATCTTTCTAACGATGTATCATGTGCGTCAAACGAAGATAGTATGCCAAAGTTACGACCCCGGGAAATTGATGTACCAATTTACCCGGACGGGGTCCATATTCTGGCATTTCATATCCTAGGGTTAAGTTTTTGTATGTTTAGGGTTTCCATTGTTTTGCAATAATATATAGGTCTTTGAGCCTCATTGTAAGACATATTTCAAAGGCATGTAGCTGCCACATCGCTTCTCAGAGAGAAGCTACCAGTGCCCTAGCTAGTTTATTTCCATTCTGTCTGTAAACAAATTTTCAGTTGTTTGATATTAATGAAATGAAGTGTTATTTCCATTGCATCTTTTTGTTCATGGTTATTTGTGTATTTTGTTGTGTTCCTGCATAAATTTGGATCAATGGTATTAGAGCAGTCTTCTCTTTCTCGATCCTTCTTTGCATGTCCCCAACGAGGTTGGGGTATAAGGACTTAGGGCTCGATCTAGTTGAACCTTTGCAAGATGAGCCTCACAAACCCCAATGGCCACCCATGGAGGATGAAAAGAAAGATGCGGGAGCAGGATATCCTATCAAAATATTGCTCGAGGAGGCTCTTGAAAAAAAAAGGAACACGATGATGGATAACTTCACCCAAATCCTTCAACGATTGCCCACTGGCGACGCATCTGCATCTAGCAACCACTATGGAGGTGCAACCCCTTTTAAGGTACAAGTAAACTTTGACATTCCCATATTTTATGGCCAAATAGATGTACACACCATAGATAGATGGTTTAATCTATTATAAGGATATTTCTCCATTCATGACTTTTCTGATTGGGAGAAGATTAGTTTTTCATTGCTCAAAGTCGCCCCCCATGTCAAGGACTGATGGGAAACCTACTGTGAGAAAAAGGATGAGGATGAACCCTCTCTATTCTCAGTTGTACCCACTTGGAATTATTTCTTAGACACCATCAAGGAACAATATTATGCCATGGGGAGCTATGAGGACAAGTACATACAATGGACTACGCTTCAGCAACAAAGGGATCAAGATGTGCATGAGCTGATGAATCTGTTCCATACGCTGCGCACAAAGTTGGGTATCAAAGATTCGGAGAAAAATTTGGTGTTGAAGTACTACAGTTGTCTACACAGATACATTCAAAAGGAAATTGAGTTCCTTGACATCTCCTCACTTGGTACGACATACCAGTATGCTGCCAAGATTGAGCAGAAATTCAAACAGAAGAAGCGATACTTTGGATCTGCGAATCAAAATCAAGCGAAAGGTGCCCCCAAACCGCAGAACAAAGGACAAAGCCAAGGTATGGCAGCTCAAGACAACCTGAAAAAGACGCAAGCAAAGAATAACACCACGAAGCTAAAGAAGGACATGGGAAAGTGGTGTGAGTTCCATAAGATCTCCACTCACAACACAAGTGAGTATCAGGCCAAACAGTCATTGGTGGCCAAGATGAGGGCTTTTGAATCAGATGCATGCTCTGACATTGAATCAGAACATGAGAAGGGGAATGACAAAGGGAAGAAGATTATTGATGTGGATCCCAACACCACTATTTCCACCATGAAGATCCAAAAGGAATATCTGGAAGATCCATAGGAGGAGGAGCGTCTCTTCCACTCCCAAATGTGGATAAAGGGTTCCCCACTACAGTTCATTGTCAACAATGGGAGCCAAAAGAACCTCATTTCAGCAGAAGTCATGAAGTGGTTGCGCTTGTTGACCATAGCACACCCAAAGTCATACACCATCAGGTGGCTTCACCAAGGACGGGATCTCCACGTCAACCAACACTATCACCTTCCCTACAACATCAAGCCCTTCACCGATGAGGTATTATGTGAAATTGCTCCTCTTGATGTTTGTGATGTATTATTAGGACAACCATACTTGTGGAAGAGACATGTTGTGTATGAGTCTTAGCCTCACGCTGTTATTGTTACCTTGGAAAATAAGTTGTGCGGGATACCATAGGTACCACTGTCTCTTTGGTTACTGCAAAACAATGCAGTAAGCTCATTTCCAAAATCAAGAATTTTTTTTCCTGATGATCTGCCCTCAGGGCAAGAAGAATACTGTGGCCACGAACTCCAGATAGGTATCCTCTGCACAAAAACAACAAATGGACAAGGTCATGGAGGAGTACCAGGACATATTCACCTTGCTCGCAGGGATGCCTTTGCACTGTTAGGTCAAACACCCCATCGATCTGACCCCAGGTGTGCCACTTCCTAATGGACTGATCTATCGGTGTTTTGTTCTGAAGAATGATGAAATCAAGAGGCATATCCAAGAGCTATTGCAAATTGTGTTGGTGCAAAAGAAGGATGGGACTTGGAGACTCTGTATTGACTATCGAGTGTTGAACAAGATCACTATCCGGAATAGGTACCCGATCCCACGGATTTATGACCTTCTGGACCAACTCAAAGGGGAAAAATATTTCAACAAGATTGACTTGAATTTTGGGTATCACTAGGTACCAATCGAACCGTCTGATGTGTGGAAGATTGCCTTAAAATCCAAGGAGGGCCTTTTTGAATGGTTGGTCATGCCTTTAGGGTTGACGAATGCTCCCGTAACCTTCATGAGGCTGATGGACGACATCTTGCAGCCATTCACCAACTCATTTGTAGCAATGTACTTGGATGAAATCCTGATCTTCAACCAGACTTGGGATGAGCACCTCCACCACATCTGATAGGTCCTCCAAACACTGCAGAAATACAAGTTGTGTTCCAATTTGGAGAAGTGCACTTTTGGCATGACCCATGTTCAGTATATGGGATACATTATTGATGAGCGTGGGGTGCATGTGAATCCAACCAAGATCCAAGTCATCTGTGATTGGCCAGCCCCGACCACTCTAACAGAGCTTCGCAGCTTTCTGGGTCTTGCTAATTTCTACCGCAGGTTTTTGTTGGGATTCTCTCATATCACATGGCTCTTAAGTCAAGTCACCAAGGGAGGCGAGAAAGAAAAATTATTTTGGTCAGACTCTCAACAGAAGGCATTCTTAGAATTGAAACATCGCCTTTGATGTGCCCCAGTTCTCACATTACCAGACTTGCAACAACCATTTGAGATCAATATAGATGCCTCTGACTATGCTAATGGGGCAGTTCCTACTCAACAGACGCATCCAGTGGCATATCACAGTGCGACACTGTCAAAAACAATATGAAAGTATCCCACTTATGACAAAGAAATGTATTCCATTGTGTAGGCTTGCCAACAATGGAAGCATTACATTTTGGGGAAGGAAATGATCGTCCACACAGACCACTGACCCCTGCAGTTCATACAGACACAAGGGAAGTTGTAGAACGATCGCCATCAGAAGTGGTCCACATATCTGCAAAAATGTTGCATACTGCCTCAGCTAACCACTGATCATGGCAATAACCACCATGATCAACTCTTGTGACTACAAGACTTTTGATTGGCCGCTTCTCTACAAGAGCGATCTAGAATTCGGCCACACATACAAGATTCTCTTGGAGGGTACCCGAGTTCCAAATTTTCACCTCCAGGATGCACTACTATGTCACCTAGGACACCTTTGTGTTCCTTCAAGCAAGCATTCCAAGATGATTTGGGAAGTGCACTACAGTTGGATCGTTGGGAATTTTGGGGTCGAGCAAATAGTGGCAGTACTGCAGAAGTATTTTTATTGGCCAAACCTTCGACAAGATGTCGGGAAGTACATCAGATCCTTCACTGCCTGCGCCATTTCCAAACTGACCATCAAGAAGCAAAGCCTCTATACTTCGTTGCCTACCCCTAATCGAGCTTGGGAATCCATCTCCATGGATTACATGTTGGGCCTTCCTTCTACTAATCATGGAAACGACTGTGTTTTTGTGGTCGTCGACAGATTCTCGAAAATGGCCATTATGGCGGCCTGCAAGAATAATATCACAACAAAAGCCACTGCTAAAATATTCTTTGAACGAGTGTGGGTACACTTTGGGATCCCACGGTCTATAATATCAAATCAGGATAGCAAGTTCCTCACTACATTTTGGTCTAGCCTCTGGTCATGGCTGGACACCAAGCTCACCAAGTCCACATCTTTCCATCCCCAAGCTGATGGCCAGACACAGGTCATCAACAGGACAATCGTACACATTTTGTGCATGTACAACTCAAAGAATCCATGCACACGGGATGGGAGCCTCCTCTATGTACAACATATATATAACTGGGCCCTCCACAACTCAACCAACCACAAACCCTTTCAGGTGGGCTTGGGATTCCAGCCACTATGTCCCATTGACGTAGCCATGCCCTTTGCAGCTACTCAGACTGATTCGACTCATGTCTAGTCTGAAGCTTCCAAGGAGAATAACTTCATTGAGAACATTTAGCACATTCGCCAATAGTTTCATGACATATTGGAAAGAGACAATGCTAAGTACAAGCAATGACATGATTAGCATCAGGTGCAACACAACTTCCAAGTGGGCAACAAAGTGTGGCTACATTTGCAAAAGGAGCGCCTCACTGGATCCCACCGAAAGCTTCGTCCACTCTGACATGGGCCATAAAACATCATCAAGGCTATAGGGGACAGTGCCTTCGAGATCATTATTCCATCATTCCTTTGTCTGCACCCATTGTTCAATGTGGACCGCCTTCGTCCCTACTTTCCACCTCTACTAAACACATCTAACATGAAAAACAACTCACACCAACATAGTTAAATCTAGACTACATGGAACAAGACAAAACTGATCCGATTGTGGACACACAGATCAAGAACACCCACCAGGAGAGGATCCAACTATATCAAGTTTTCAAAGAAGGCCAACTCCTTCACCAGGGCAAGTGGCTCACTAGGGACCAAGTTCAGTAGAAGTTTCCTCATCTCATGGAGGAACTCAACGCAATGGGGACCATTGCTTACTAAGGGGGGAGGAATGATCCAGGTGGATATTGGTGGCCACTAGCCTATTCCATTTGGACCCTAACTATTTTTTCTTTCAGTTTTTCAGTTTCCTTAATTGTAGCACAATTTACTATTTTTGGCAGTTTTTCCGATCCTGAACTTCCGAAGCCATTTTGAGGCCCTAAATGACGTTTTTTGGGCATCAAACATTTGACAATTATGATCCCTTTTCGGACTCGATATTCGTTATTAGAAGTTGTATTCTTTGAATAGATATTTCTAACGATTTATCATGTGTGTCAAATGAAGATAGTATGCCACAGTTACGACCCTGAGAAATTGATGTACCAATTTACCCCGACGGGGCCCATATTCTGGTGTTTCTTCTCCTAGGGTTGGGTTTTTGGATTTTTAGGGTTTCCATTGTTTCTCAATAATATATAGGCCTTCGAGCCTCATTGTAACATAGATTTCAGAGGCCTGTATCCACCACATCTCTTCTCATAGATAAGCTACCAACACCCTAGCTAGTTTATTTCCATTATGTTTGTAAACAAATTTTAGTTCTTTGATATTAATGAAATGAAGTGTTATTTCTGCTACATCTTTGTATTCATGGTTATTTGTGTATTATATTGCGTTCCTGCATAAATTTAAATCACCTACAAGCCTTGAGTTTCCACAACAAATCCTTATATTTGGTAAAGAAATCTTGGAGATTGCTGAAGGTTTTTGGATCCAAAGTGAGCAATTCCACCTCGAGCATGTGTCCCCTCATCTCATCCCGTTTTCCAAAAATCCCTTCCATGGTGGTCCAGGATTCATTGGGGGTTTTATCGGAGGATATGCAAAAGAAGAGTTTAGGAGAAATGAGACTGTAAATAGTTCCAAACACTTCATCCATTTGATTTAGATACTTGGATTTTTCTATGGCTAATGTGGGTTCAGTCTCTGTGTCCATGGTTAACCCATATAATCCTCTGCCTCGAAGATGCATTATCATCTTCTCCTTCCATGCAAATAAATGGTACAGTAGAAGAATGAATTATTTTGGAAATTTCATTTTTCCACTATCTTGAATCTTTGGTACCTGCAAAAATAATATGGTGTGTCTTTTCCCTGGCAATTCGTCGGCTCTGATACCATGTAAATGTGTTGAACCTACACATAATATATCTAGCTAGCAAGTGACATACACAATTTGTAGATGAAAAGAGAAGTGGTAGAGAAAGAATGGAAGAATTCTCATTAACCAAATGAATGAATGATAATTTACACATGATATACTATATATAACTCAACTAATGCGCACTGGAGGAGAAGCCAATGCACCATAGTGGTGGTCTAGAGTGATTTGGACACACACCAACAATTACAGGAGTAAATTTCCACCTAGTCTAGTCTCTTAGGCAGTTACAGGAGTGAACTTCCACCTAGTTTGAGTTAACTAGTCTCTCAATGATCCAAAATGGATCCAGGAAGGCCTAAAAATCAAATTTCTCGAAACTGGAAGAAACCAACGCCATTGCGTCCATCTCATCACAATGATTCCGACCATATATATTTTTCCTCAAACATGCAATAATTCAACTGGTCGAAGTCAATGTCGATGCCAGTAGTACGACAGGTGACGCCAACATGACATCATCATGATGACATGGCATCACCAGGAGGTGACACGTGTCACTCAAATTCATCATTTTCTAGTTGAGTTGGCACCTTTACAGATGACACATGGTGGTCCGTACATTATGTGGCCCAATGACAGGTTGACACATGGTAGTATAAACGATAGATGGGTTGTACGGATACTGACATGGCATAGTGATTGTGAAGTATGGACGTGATGTGGCACAACACGTGGTTGTACGATAGGTGACTGGGTTGTACGAAAGTTGATGTGGCAGCTGACTGGGTTGTATAGTGATGATGTGGCTCACTGATCTTACGCTGAATGTGCTAGTACAGACCAATCATAGGGTGACGCATGGCCCAATCAGTGGGAGCCACGTGGCACCCCAAAGTTTTCCTATGTTGGCTAAAATTTTTTTTATAACCTCTCTGGGGATTTGAACTCATGACCTCTATGGGCGCTAACGTCTTCGTGGAAGCAGGCGGACTAGTCAGGCTACATGTTGGGGCTTAACCATATTCGAAAAAAGGTTTATTTGAGTTTGTTGTGGCATATTTGGGCAGATAATCCTTGATCGGTGGGGGTTAGCCCGATCGACTAAGGGGCTAGGAATCAGGAGCTTCAATGGATATGGGCACGTGGAAGTATAGGGTGTGGCCATATGGGCCAACGCCACAAGACCAGGATCCTAGATTGGAGGGGCCAGAGTGCGTTAGCCCAACCCTCAACCACATGGAAGATCCCACATGACTAAGATCCTGCGAATAGGTGGATGCGCTTTGCAATTTTTCCAAATTTGGGTTTTTAACCTTATTATATAATTTTTATGTTGATTTTAGCCTGTTTGTAATGGATTTTGGCCATTTTTGAGAGATATAGAGCTCAATTTGAGGCCAGATCTTGGGAGGAAGTTGGGAGGTTGATGCCCACTTCAAATATATATAAGTCAGGGGTTCTTATGGATGACACGTGGTAGTCCATACATGACATGCCCA
>JZKD02S0069752.1:118135-134656 GCA_000966675.3 Picea glauca
GACATGGCAGGGTGACTGTGCAATATGGACGTGACATGGAATGACACATGGTTGTACGACAGATGATGCGACATGTGATTGGGTTGTACAAAATCTGACGTGGCAGCTGACTGGGTTGTACGATAATGACGTGGCTCATTGATTGTACGTTGACTGTGCTGGTATGGACCAATCACAGGTATTTGACCTATGTTGACTAAAACATTTGTTATAACCTCTTAGGGAATTCGAACCTGTCACCTTCGTGGGCATTAACGTCTTCGTGGAAGTGGGTGGACCAGTCGGGATACATGTTGGGGCTTAACCATATTAGGAAAAAGGTTTATTTGATTTTGTTGTGGCAGATTTGAGGGGATAATCCCCGATCAACAAGGGCTAGCTAGACCGACCAGGGGGCTAGGAACCATGAGTTGCAATGTATATGGGTGCGTGGAAGTATAGGGCGTGGCCATATGGGCCAATGCCACTAGACCAAAAGCCTAGATCGGAGGCACCAGAGTGTACCAGCCCTTCCCTCGGCCACATGGAAGAGCCCACATGACCAAGAGCCTATGAATAGGGGGTTGTGCTCTGCATTTTTCCAAATTTGGGTTTTTAACCTTATTATATAATTTTTATGTTGATTTTAGCCTGTTTGTAATGGATTTTGGCCATTTTTTAGAGATATGGAGCACGATTTGAGGCCATATCTTGGGAGGAAGTTGCGAGGTTAATGTCCACTTCAATATATAGAATCCAGGGGTTCTTGGTAGCCTTAGGGAGGTTCAAAAGAGGATAAATGTTGTAGAATTGTGAAGCCAAATCCATTTTTATGCAGGGAATCCCATGAGGAAGGGAACTTTGCGGGCCAATTTTGGGAGCTTCGTTCAATGGTTGTCAGTTTCGTTAGTTGTGTTGGGTTCTTGAGGTCAAGAAGAACACAACTAGACCACCTTGTAATCCAATTGATACTTTTCTGATGTATTTTTTAAGCATTGAAGAGTAATAAGAAAGCCTCACCCACTGAGACAAAGGCCTAGAGACGTAGGCAATATTACCGAACTTCGTTAACAACTTTGTTGTTATGTTTTGTTGATTATTTGTGATTACTTTCATATATGTATTTCTTATTATGCCTTCCATGATATATCATTAATTTCTTCCTCTTTCTTCAATTCCTAAATGGTTAATGAACTCATGCTTTAAAACTTAACCATAGTCTTAAAAGATCATTTCGGATCAAGTGGTATTAGAGCAGGTTGACGGTTGGTTTTTGAGTTTTCATGATTACCAGGAAAAATGTGAATCGTGGCGAAGGCGAGCTTGTCAAAGAGAATCCTAATATTGGATTGAGAAAGAGGACTTCTCAAAGTGAGAAGATGGCATTGGAAGAGGGACTTTCTCACAACAAGATAGAGTTTCAAAAGACCTTCTTCGCCATGTCGAAGATGGTAAAGGTTTTATATGATGATTACTTGGAGCAAAAGAGACCGACTCTAGGTGAATCTTCAAAGGCCAAAAGTGAAGAAGGAGAGGATCCTCCTAAAACTACTCCTTCACCTCCTTCTTCTCCATCAACTTCTTCTTCTTCAAGTACAAGTTCCAAATCTACTGCAAGAAAACATTCCCATAAAAATAAACATGATATGCCTTTACTTAAGCTTGATGTGGAATTTGAATTACCCATGTATGATGGCGAAGTCAATGCAGATAGGATTGATAGTTGGTTCAGACAGATGGAAGTTTATTCCAGTGTGCAACAAATCAAGGATGAGGCAACTCAAATCAAATTGGCATCACTTTGACTTGCAGGCACAACACTCATCTGGTGGCAAAGCAAGTTGAAAAATGGCACGCAACAAGTAGGTAGTGTATTTCCATCATGGCAAGGTTTTGTTTCTGCAATTAGAAAGAAATTTTATCCTTTGGGTTATAAAGAGAAGGCTTTAATTGAATGGAAAGTTCTTAAACTAAGAAAGGGACAAACGGTGCAAGAATACATAGATGAATTTCGTAAGATGGCATTAATGATAGACATTCCATTACAAACCCAAAAAACTCTTATGAAGTATATAGGAGGTTTATCTGCACACATTCGTAACATTGTATTTATGTTTGGACCTACTAATCTTGATGAGGTTTTTATCCAAGCAACATACATTGAGGCAGGGAAAACAAGAGTTGGTGTATCAGGGGAATCATCTTCAAGAAAAGAGGACAAAAGGAAGGGGAATGGAAAGAAAGAAAATCCAGCGACAAGAAGGGAAGAAAAGATCCCTTGCAAGCATTGCAATAAAGAAGGGCATGATGATGACCATTGCTAGCAATTGCACCCAGAGAAGAGACCAAAGTGGTTCAAAGAAAGGAAAGGGAGAAAAACAATTGTCGCAGCAACACGAACAACAAACTTGGGATCAGATTTAGGTGATGAGTCTAAAATCATAGCAGTTGGTTTGACAGGTAAAATTGGTGATGGATATGATTCTAGAAGTAAATTGTTTTACAGAAGGGTCATAATGAAGCATACTAAGGTCAACACATTGATAGATAATGGATCTCAATATAATTTGATTTCAGAGGAAGTGGTTAAACAATTGGGATTAAACACTCAGATGCATCATAAAACTTACTCACTTAAATGGATAAACAACAATCATAAATTACACATAACAAAGAAATGCGCTTTAAAGTTTGCAATTTCATCAAAATTTGTGGATGAGGTAACATGTGATGTGGTGCCACTCAATGAATGTGGAATGGTCTTAGGCAATCCTTATTTGTATGATCACAGAGAAATCTTGTACAGGGAACATAATCAATATCACTTAATCAAAGAAGGCAATGAATATGTTGTGCATGCTCATCACTTAAAAGAAAATCAATCTCTTCAAACAATGGAACAATTAAGTAAGGCAACTTATTCAAGCAACACACCTATAAATGTACCAAGTAAAGCAATTGATCTTAAGCATGAACATGAGATGGTTGTAGAATGGAATTTCAATCATACTTTGCTTCAAGATAAGATCATGTCGCACAAGTACTATGAACAAATTAGCTCATTTGCAGTCATATTTCTGATGTTATCGCTATTAATTTTTTCAACATGGATGGTAGTGTCTTCAGTAAGATGTGAAAGAGTACAAGTGGCTAACAATATGCTGTCAGTTGTCATGGTTGTTTTGAAATTGATCTTGATGAGACAGGTGCATGAGACATATTTTAAATATAGAGAACAAGTGGGGCGGCCTATCCCGCACTTGATGACTGGTTAATACCCTTTTGGAGGACCAAAAGGTCTTAATGGGGAGGCATGATCCAAAATGGATCTAGGAAGGCCTAAAAATAAAAATTCTCGGAATCAGATGAAACTAACGCCATTGTGTCCATCTCATCGCATTGATTCCAGCCATATATTTTATTCCTCAAACGGACACTGTATGCGAACGTTATCACGTTCTGACCAAATTCCCAAGCAAGTAAAAAGTAAACTCGTCAAAGTCAATGTTGACATCAGTAGTACGACAGGTGACATCAACATGATGTCATCATGATGATGTGGCATCACCAGGAGGTGACACATGTCACTCAAATTCAACATTTTTAGGCTGAGTTGGCACATGTACGGATTTGACACGTGGCACTCTAGGGATGACACGTGGCAGTTCATACATGATGTGGCCCAATGACAGGCTGACATGTGGAAGTACATATGACAACTGGGATGTATGGTTACTGATGTGGTAGGGTGACTGTTTAGTACGGATGTGATGTGACACGGCACGTGGTTGTACGACATATGATGTGGCATGTGACTAGGTAGGTGACTGGGCTGTACGAAAGATGACATGGCAACTGACTAGGTTGTACAGTGATGATGTGGCTCGTTGATTGTACCTTGAATGTGCTGAATGGACCAATCATAGGGATTTTTCCTATGTTGGCTAAAAAATTTGTTATAACCTCCCGGGGGATTCGAACCTGTGACCTTCATGGGCGCTAACATCTTTGTGGAAGTAGGCGGACTAGTTGAGATACATGTTGGGGCTTAACCATATTAGGCAAAAGGTTTATTTGATTTTTTTGTGGCATATTTGAGGGGATAAGCCCTGGTCGGTGGGGGTTAGCCCGACCGACCAAGGGGCTAGGAAACAGGAGCTGCAATGGATATGGGCATATGGAAGTATAGGGCGTGGCCATATTGTTCAACACCACTAGACCGGAAGCCTAGATCGGAGGGGCCAAAGTGCACCAACCCTACCCTCAGACACATGGAAGATATTGCATGACCAAGAGCCTGCAAATAGGGGAATGTGCTCTGCATTTTTTAAAATTTGTGTTTTTAACCTTATTATATAATTTTTAAGCTGATTTTAGCATGTTTGTAATGGATTTTGGCCATTTTTTAGAGATATGGAGCCCGATTTGAAGCCAGATCTTGGGAGGAAGTTGGGAGGTTCATGCCCACTTCAAATATGTATAAGCCAGGGGTTCTTGGAAACCTTAGAGAGGTTCAGAAGAGGATAAATGTTGTATAATTGTGAAGCCAAATCCATTTTTATGCAGGGAAGCCACTGAATAGGGGAACTTTGCGGGCCAATTCTGGGAGCTTCACTCAATTGTTTTTAGTGTCGTTAGTTGTGTTGGGTTCTTGAGGTTGAGGAGAACACAACCAGACTAGCTTGTAATCCAATTGACACTTTTCTGATGTATTTTTGAAGCATTGAATAGAAATAAGAAAGCCTCACCCACTGAGACAAAGGCCCAGAGACGTAGGCAATCTTGTCGAACTCCATTAACAACTTTATTGTTATGGTTTGTTGATTCTTTGTTCTTACTTTCAGATCTAAATTTCTTATTATGGATGCCATGATATATCATTAATTTCTTCATATTTCTTCAATTCCTAAATGGTTAATGAACTCATGCTTTAAAACTTAACCATAGTCTTAAAAGATCACTCAATATTCAGTTAACTGATTGAAACAGAGTGAAGTGAGGAGGAGATCATGGAATCATGAGTAATGCGCTAGTCTGGTGATGATCCCAAGGACAATGCACATTAGTTGGTGATGATCCCAATGCTACATGGTGATGACCCCAATGTGGCATCTAGACTCCACTCAACTGGTCAAACTGAAGTGTGAACTGAAGAGAATATTCTCCCTAAACTATAGGAGACTGAATAATGACTAATAAGCATAGGGAAAACCTTAGAAAAAACAATCCTAGGTGTGTGTGAAGTATCTCCAACATATTTTTGCGGGAACTAAGATTTCAATTGAGCAGTTCTGATCCATATTATTTTCGGAACGAAATGAAAGAAGAGATATTCCAATGAAATACCCATGAAAATTGCCAGAAACAAAGTAATACAACAATACTTGATTTCTATCAATGAACGAATTGTAAAGAGACTGTAAAAATACAGAGTGAAAGACTCGCTAGAATGGTGGCATATTTATCTTTGAGAAGAGATGTGACGGCTATGCTCATTCCCAAGAAGATGATTACAATGAGGCTCTGAAGGCCTTTTTATGATAAACATGAATGCCAAAACCCTAGACATCCAAAAACCTAACCCTAGGAGATGAAACTCCAAAAGTCATGTGGGCCCCATTTGGATAAGTTAGTACATTAACTTCCCGGGGTTGTAACCTTTGCATATGATCTTTGTTTTAGGCGCGCGATAGATTGTTGGAAAGGCCTTTTCGAGAACTATGCATTATGCTGTCAAAATTTGACTCCATCTACAGTTTGATTGTGGCATGCCAAAAAAAAACTGTTTAGGGCCCCAAAATGCCCATGGACGTACAAAAATATGCGCTGACATGAAAACTTCCAAAATAAGCCAGTTGGATTAGGTGGGTGGCCACCAGTCTCCACCTAGAAGATGTGTAGGGCTTCAGACAACCCTAGAAGTGTAGAACCCATAATTACAAAGAAGTACAAAAGAATGTGTTGAACTAAGAACTGACAAGATGAGCTATTTGGAATAGGTGGGTGGCCACCAATATCCACCTAGATCAGTCCTCTCCCCTTAGGAAGCAATGGTCTCCATTGGGTTGAGTTCCCAAGGAAGAGGGGAAAGCATTTTATGAATATGAATCTTGGTGAGTTGTGTGCCTTGTTGGAGAAGTTTTGTTGCTTCGTCTCTAGAAGACTGTCACAAACCTATTGCTAGTGGGGTTGAATATGTTCCACCAACCTGTTGTCTCTAGGTTTGACAGGGCCCAGTGTAGGCACCATTGTAGGTGAAGAAATGATATCTTCTTTCTCTTCGACAATCCATTTTTGCTAGATAGAAGGTGTTGAGGCTACATTGGTTGTAGTGGTCTTATGTGCATCCTTTGAACAGACTATGAGGATGATTAATTTTGCAGTATGAGCAATTACCTTGAGGCATTGTTTTGGTGGAACAATAGTCAGAACTACCTCTGGTATCCTATAGATATGACTGTCTAGAGTAATAATGACACTACGAGGTCTAGACTCATATACAACCTGACATTTCCACATATATGGTTGGCCCAAAACAACAACAAAAAAATCAAAAGGGGCAACATCACACACTACCTCATCCTTGAATGGATGGATGCCATAGGATAGGAGGCACTGTTGGATGACACAGAGATCTCGTCCCTGGTGAAGCCACCCAATGTTGTATGGTTGCGGGTGTGGTGTTGTTGACAAACCCAACTATTTGACGACCTTAGCTAAGATGTGGTTTTTCTGGCTGTCGTTATCAACAATGAAATGTAATGGGGTCCCCTTCACCCACATCTGTGAATGGAAGAGGCGCCCCCCCTCTTCAGGATCTACTGGTTCTTCTGGTTGAATTTTTGTGGTCGCGACAATAGCAGTGGGGTCTACGTCAATGATCTATCTTTTTTCAATATTTTCTAGATCAGATTCTAAATCAGGGTTCGGCTCTGGGTCTTTAACGTCGACTGCCAATGACTGTTTCGAGTGACATTCATCGGTGTTGTGCCAGGGGATTTTGTGGAACTCACACCACTTCCCAGTGTCATTCTTCATCTTTCCTTTACCCTTCTTGTCATTTGTCTTGGAATGGTTGTCTAGAGGTTGTTGGTTAGGGTTGTCTTTACCATGCTTTGGTTGTTGCAGATTTACAGACCTAAATTCCCATTTGTTTTGGTGCCTAAATTTCTTCTCAATTTTGATAACATATCGATAGGCAACTCCTAATGATGAGATGTTTAGGAAATCCATTTTGGTTTGGATGTACCTATGGAGAGTCCCATGGTATTTCAGAACTAGATGTCACTTAGATTCTTTGATACCCAACTTGGTGCACAAGGTATAGAAAGTATTTTTGAAATCCGACATTGTTTGTCTCTTCTCTTGCTACAGTGTGGTCCATCTCATGTACTGGTCTTCATAGTTATCAATAGGGTAATACTATTCCTTGACCGCATCCACAAAAAAATTCCAAGTGGGCCCGACCCCATATATTCCAAATCCCTCTGTGGAACTTCGCTCCCAGTAAGTTTCCCACCAATGCTTGACATAGGGGAGATCATTGAGGAGTGCGAAGGTGATATTTTCACTGTCAAAAAAATTGTGAACAGAGAAATAACCTTCTAATAGATTTAACCATTTTTCTAGGGAATCTGCATCTATCTGACCTTCAAATATGGGAATATCAAAATTAACTTGTACCTTGAAGGGAGAGGTTCCTCCAAAATGGTCTCTTGATGAAGATGCGTCTGTTGCTATCAAAAGGCATTGAAGGATGTGTGCAAAATTCTCCATCATTTCATCCCTCTGTCACGCGAGAGCTTGCTCAAGAAACATGTTAATAGTATCTTCTTCTCTGTCATTTTTCTTTTTTTCCTCCATCGAGGGTTTCTTGGGCATGCGAGAGTGATTTTCCTCAAGAGAGACAATCTCAAGACCCAACTGGTTATACTCAGACCTCGTCAGGGACATGCATTGAAAAACGATCAATAACAACCTGCTATGATACCATTGATCCAGATTATTTCGGAATGAAATCAAAGCAACGATATTCCAATGAAATACTCATGAAAATTGCCAAAAATAGAGTAATACAACAATACTTGATTTCTACTAATGAAATAATTGTAAAGAGATTGTAAAAATACAGAGTGCAAGACTCGCTAGAATGGTGGCATATTTATCTCTAAGAAGAGATGTGACGGCTACGCTCATTTGCAAGAAGATGATTGCAATGAGGCTCTGAAGGCCTTTTTATGATAAACATAAATGCCAAAACCCTAGACATCCAAAAATCCAACCCTAGGAGATGAAACGCCAAAAGTCATGTGGACCTCGTTTAGGTAAGTTAGTACATTAACTCCCCGGGGTCGTAGCTTTTGCATATGGTCTTCGTTTTAGGCATGCAATAGCCCGTTGGAAAGGTATTTTTGAGAACTACGCATTATGTCATCAAACTCTAACTTTGATTATAGTTTGACTGTGGCATGCCAAAAAAACACTGTTTAGGGCCCCAAAATGGCCCTGGAAGTACAGAAAGATGTGTTGACATGAAAAAATCCAAAATAAGCCAGTTGGATTAGGTGGGCAGCCAACCGTCTCCACCTGGAAGATGTGTAGGGCTTAAGACAACCCCAGAAGTGTAGAACCCACAATTACAAAGAAGTACAGAAGAACATGTTGAACTAAGAACTAACAAGAGGAGCCAGTTGGAATAAGTGGGTGGCCACCAATATCCACTTGGATCAAGCTCCCTACAACACCTACAAAGATGGAGGATGTGGATTATGTTTCTTATGCTAGTGTAGTTGGTAGTTTGATGTATGTTATGGTATGTACTAGACCCGACATTTCCCAAGTAGTGGAAGTATTGAGCTAATTCATGGCTAATCCTATATGTGAACATTGGGTTTGAGTGAAGAGAGTCTTCATGTATTTGTGAGGTGCTTCTGAATATTCCATTTTCTATCATATTGATGTTTTAGGGGACCCACACTCAATGGATATATAGGGTTATGTGGATTCTGAATGGACAATGGATTTAGATAGAATAAGATCTAGGAGTGGATACATGTTTCAATTGTTTGGTGGAACAATAAGTTGGATGAGAAAGTGACAAGCTATGGTTGCTTTGTCCATTGTAGAGGTAGAGAATTAATGGCTACTACTCATACTTGTAAGGAGACCATTTGGCTTATGAAGCTATGTTAAAAACTAGGACTAATTTAGAGAGTTATTACAATTTAATGCAATAGTAATTGTTCCATCTGTCTGGCTAAGAACCCAATCTTTCATGTAAAGAAAAAACATATGAATATTCAATACGATTTTGTTAGGGACACCTTGTAGAAAGTTGTAGATGCATTGATGAAACCTGTGAGCAAAGGTAAATTCAAGTGGTGTTGTGAGTCTATGGCTACTACTCATACATGTAAGGAGGCCATTTGGCTTATGAAGCTATGTTCAAAAGTAGAACTAATTCAAAGAGTTATTACAATTTAATGTGATAGTAATTGTTCCATTTGTCTGGCTAAGAACCCAACCTTTCATGAAAAGACAAAACATATCAATATTCAATACCATTTCATTAGGGGCGCCTTGTAGAAATTTGTAGATGCATTGATGAAAACTGTGAGCAAATGTAAATTCAAGTGGTGTTGTGAGTGTATGAGTCTTATGGGCCCTAGCAATTAGCTCATTTCATGCATTCTCCCTTGTACCTTTGCAAGGTGTATTGCAAGTGGGAGAATGTTGCGACAGGTGCGTCATACACCTTGTAGTGTTATAGTGGAGTAGGGAATAAATGCATAGCTATAGAAGGGAATAAATACATAGCAATGATAGAGAATAAATGTAGAGCAGTGGTAGGGAATAATTGAGTAGTGGTAGAGAATAAATTTAGAGTAGTGGCAGGGAATAACTATTGAGTAGTGGCAGGAAATAAATGTAGAGCAATGGCAGGGAGTAAATTTTGGTGGTTTCCATTCTTTAGAAATGGAAAACCATAAATGGTTTATTGTTTTATTATGTCTATGTATTTAGTACTAGGGCTAGAGGAAAGCAGTGCGTGTAAGTTTTTATCTTAATGTTATGCAGGAAAAGTTCCTCCAGAATTGTAATGTTGTTGAACACTCTTGTTTAGAGCATAGAGACTCTGTATTGTAACCATTTAGTTGTTGAATAATACATTGAGTGTGCTTTAAAGCGTGGGTTTTTTCTCTCGGAAGAGTTTTCTCAGAAAACCATGTTGTTAATGGTTTGTTGTTTATTTCATTTGTTTGCAACTATTTGGTTATAAACTTTTTATGTACATTCTTCTCTTATGGATTAGTGTAGGAATTGTATTCCACACCTCCACATTTTTTCAGTGACCATAGAGTAGAAGCTTGGGGAAGATTGTGAGACAAGTCATGTTGAAGTTAAATGTTGCATTCATTTACAAATGGAATAAGATTACATATTTATAAAAGTGAGAGGTATGATGATCATTATATTAAAGCATATTTGGCGATTCCTAATGAATAATGTTAGGCATTTTGTTTAAGGTCAATCATTTTCTTATTCCATAAAATCAAGTATGATATTTTAAGTACTAATGGGCTTTAAGTTGATCATTGGTTACATCACAATTTTGTATATGATTTTGTCAAATTTGGTCATTTTTTTTTTATTGATTATGATATCTGTGTGGGCCATTAGGAAATGTGTTGGCATTAATTAGGTAGTTGAGCCGTTGTTATAGTTGTGCAAGAATGTTGGCATTTGCATGAGTAAGTTAATCTTCTAGCAAAGGTTCCTTTGTTTTTAGTGATTTTTCTTTATCATTTCGAAGGATTTTTGATGGATTGTTGGAATTATAAGTTTTAATCACTGGAATTTCAACATGGAGTTGTTTCAATGAGAATTGGGGTCTACAAATCCATTTGCCCTACCAGAATTTATGGAATTGTAGAATTTCATTGTCAAATTTGTGATTTTTCATTGCTAGATATCATCAAATAACCTATTGGAAAGGGAATTTTGCTCCAAAATTAGATGGCTTTGTCTTTGCATAGCTACTAGGCTTGGTGTAGGATATTTGTTAGTTGCACAAAGAATGTTTAGTGCAAGTGATGGATTAGCTTAGACGAGGATTATATAAACTAAGGTGGTGGCATAGACTTCACATAACTACATTAATGCATTATTTTGAAGTTATGCACAAACAAGTAACATCACCCGACAAGCAATGGTGTCCATTGTGTGGTAGGGTTCTTCTAAGCTAAGTGAGCGAACTTTGGATGTATTTGTCTAAGTGTAAGATACATGGCACATGATACTCATGTCTACATGATTGYCTATTGCTATGTTGGGAAGAGCTTCTGGAACTTTGCAGTGTGTGATCCCCTACAGTGAGGATGACATTATGTGGACAAGATTGAAAAATGTGAGGTCTTTCCTATATTAATGACTTATCTATCAAAATCACATCATGGATGTTTAATGATGCTACATCATAGAGTAACTCCTCCTTGGGTTTATTAAGTACTAAAGTCTATATTGGTATTTTGTTTAGTTGTTTTCCTTCAAGTAAAGATCTAATATTTTAGATGGTCGTAGATAGTACTATATTAATATTTTAGTTAGTTGTTTTTCTTGGAACAAAGATCCAATATTATATGGTCCTAGATGGTATAATGATCAAATTGAAGTATTTAATTGTAAGGTCGTTGTATTGTATGGTTGTAGATGGTATAATGATCAAATTGAAGTATTTGCTTGCATTATTACAGGCTCAAATCTAAAGGAAAGTAAGATATATACATATCAATAAAATCTAACAATCAAATTTTTGTGCCCTTGCCTCACAAACAAAAAAACTCATACACTAATTTGATATATAATTAGATTGTAACCTTAAAATATAAATTATTAAATAATACACTAATAAATCCACCACCCACTTTGGCTTTGAATATCTAAGGGTTTTCCTCTAGCACTTTCATCTCAATCATATAGTTCATTGGAAGCCTAAGCTAGTTGGAGTCCATGCAATAAGTGATTTATAAAAAGGCAAGAGCAAACTTAGTGTGAGCAAAGATACCATGCATGGAAAGAATAAGAAAGCAAAGAGTAGACACAACAATACAGGGCAACCATAATATCAGTATCATGGAGAATGATCTAGCAGTCTAAGATCAGCTACCAGCGCACTTCAAAAGAGTAATGGTTGCAACACAGGCCTCCATACACCAAGATTACATTCATGTAGTGATTGTTTTCCCAACAAACCATTTGTGAGACTTGAACCCAGCACTTCGGAGTATGACATGTTGGTGAAGTCATAAGGGGGAATATATTGGTCTAATGGAAGTCTGTATCCATTTTACTCGAGAACAAAACATGAGACCGTGTAATTACCTGTCTCTTTTCTTTACAGAAGAGATGAGAGCGGTGAAGTCACAAGGGGGACTTTAAAAATAGATTATTATTATTATTATATTTTATAATTTCTCTGTTATTAATCAAAATATTAGATTTATGGTAGAATATTCCATATTAAAACTTTCAGACTTTAAATTTGAATTTTTAGTTTTACATAATTTATAAAACTTTTTACATTTAATCAAATTTAATATTTTATAGTTTCTCTCTTATTAACCAAAATATTGGATTTATGGTTGAATGTTCCAGGTTAAAGTTTTCGGACTTCATATTATTTAAAGAAATAATTATGAATTTTACTTGAATATAGTTGTGTTTTTGTTATTTATTAAAAATCTTACTCATCCATGTTGTCCATGTTGTATGATAGATTATTTTTCTAATTTTATATTTTAAATTTTCATCCTATCAACAATTTTATTAGAGAAAGTTTAGTTTTTAAGGCGATATTAATAAAATTAATCTTAAAGAAAGTTTAGTTTTTAAGGTTATATTAATAAAATTAATCTAACTTATTTTTTAATTTTTTTTGGTTATTTATTACTTACTGTTGTATGATATATTGTTTTTTTAATTTTATATTTTAAATTTACATCTCATCAATAATTGATTTTATTAGAAAAAGTTGTTAGAAACATGTCAACTAATTTCCTTATATTCTCACATGCAGATGCATATCAGTTATATTTGGAATGTGCATACATGCATTCACATTGTAAACATATTATGTAAACTATGTAATCTATTTATGAATTGTTCGTGTAACTATGTGATTTGATTTAGTCATGATCAGTTTGTGTAACTGAGTGATAGATGTTATATATATGAGCATAACCATAGAGGTGAGAGTGCTATGTGTGTAGAGAGCAAAGTATGTGTGAGGAGATGATGGTTGTAGCTTGAGATTGGCTATTGTAATTCTTCTTTGAATAATAAGAATACCGAATATCATTTTCTGTATTGGATTTCCACATAAATCACTGTGTCAATTATGTGATTGTTGTTCTTAATTTTATGCGTGTTTAATCTTGCTTATAGATGCTCTGTTTTTTTTATGTTCTGTTTTGCTTCCAATGCCTAACAAGTAGTAGTAACAAGTAGTAGTATTAGAACATATTAAGCAATTACAACATGTAAGCCGGTGAATTGTGTACTTGTTTCAAAATATTTTTTGAAAACATAGAACGTGATTAAATGAGTTTCAGATCATCTACACTCCCAAAATAAAATACCCGATTTGTGCACCACAAGGCTCTAACAAATCTGCGCTCCCATCCACACTCGAGTAAACTCAGCGCCACCTCATAAGCTTAAGAGAGTGTCGATCAAAAAAAAAATTGTGATGACTTAAAGCTTTTGCGATGGTATGAAGTTTTTTTTGCCTATTGTACTCTCCTATAGTATATAGCGATGAGTTCGATTTGAATTTCATATTTTTTTTTGTTTGATTTAAAAAATTTCACTCAAATCTTATGTTTAACATATAAAATATGTTTAACATATAAAATAGAAAAAAATATATATATATATATTTTCCGTATCTTATTCGTCTATACATTTAGAGTATTATTAAAAGCTTCACTTTATTCATTAAGATTACGAAATCCATTAGTGGGACAATATCCATTAAGATTACGAAATCGGTAGACATTTGCAGCTTTTTGTATTATCCAAGACAACTCGTATGTGTTGTCCTAAGACTTTCGGTCCAGATCCAACCAAAAATTGGGTGTTTTTCTTTATTTCAAAGATTCGATCAAGAACCAAGAACTTGTATGCTCTCTAGTGTATTGTTATTCTTGCAAGTTTCTGATTCAAAGCTTGTACCTAAATGTCAAAAGATTGAGCTATGCCATTATATTTATATTCAAGTATGATAGGATCCATTAAAATTACCAAATCAGTAAACACCAACTCATAGATATTGTAATTTTCAATAAATAAAACGTTTACTTGAATATTTGGACGAGATTTTTATAATGTTCAAGTATGTCTTTTTAGAATATGTTCATTATTAAACCCGATATACTTAAAATATGTTCATATTATAATCGTCTCTATAAGATAATTAAGTCTTGAAAAATGAACCAGGGGTTTCAATTATATATATATATATATATGTGTGTGTGTGTGTGTGAGAGAGAGAGTGAGAACGATTGTTCATAGTACATTTCGAACGTTGCGGTGTCCCCCTAGTATAATGTGCATGCATTTGGACTGCATATCAATCCAAAATTTGGAAAATGCATGTTGTCCATTTGTCATAGACAGATGTTCATCCACCTATCTAAATGCACATTGCATCTATCATCTGTCTTTTAGCATGTTTCAGGGTTGCCACGACCTCCTTGACGTGCCCAACAAGAGGTCAAGGGTTCAATTTTGTTATGTGTTCATGTAATCGTTCTGGTGTTCATGTAATGGTTTCGGTGGTCTCGTTTTGAATGTTTGTGGTTTGGTCGCCAATGGATTTTGCTAAGGCTAAGGTGATGAGATTCATCATTTTATTCATGATCAAGATGGATACCTTTCTAGCTCCCTCGATCTGGTTAAGGTCATGCCACAATAGCATCGTGTGTCGTGTATGCCACACGATGCTATTGTGGCATACCTTTAAAGGTATGCCACAATAGCATCGTGTGTCGTGTACCCCTATTATCGCTATTTCATTCTTGCCGGGAAGAGACATCCATAGATTCAAACATTAGATGACAGTCGCCCCATACCAGCGTGAGAAATGGATAGCAGCATAAGCAGAGCCTTCGACAACAGCTAGAGAGATGGAAATATAAGTGAAAGCCAAGTCAGAAAGCCAAGCTAGCCAGATGCCAGGGGCCAGGAATTCTCATTCTAGTCCATCAACGCAAAGCTATTCGAAAGCCATTTCCAGATCATGAGGTGCCTACAAATATTGCAGAAAATCAGGGAAAATTAGGTATGTATTGTGTAACTTTTTTCCACGGCCATAAATTTTATGCACATATGAAAATATATATGCAAAATGAGAAAACTTGAAACTATATATGGAAAAATAAGAAAACTTTTAAGTAATGTTACAGTGAAAACCTAACCTTGTGTTGTTGTCATCATTACCCAGAATAGTATAGTGACAAGAAATGGATGTTGGTTTGTGGGTATTAGAGGAAATGGATGTTGGTTTGCAGGTATTAGAGGAAATGAACGTTGGATGGAAGCTAGGAGGAAAGTCATGAGGAAAGGAGGAGATATAGGTGGATGTTGCAGAGGAAATAAAGTCTAATATTGCAGCTAGACAAAGCCATCAAAGTTTGCATGGCGGTGTATTTGGAATATATGCCCATCCAAGTGTATTGCGCCATCAAATCTACCATTCTTATAGATTCAAGCACATTGTATGTAGGTGAAAATGAAAAGTTGGGCATGGGGCCATAAAGAAGTGAATAGATTCATTATTAATAGATTCAAGCACATCGAATGTTTACGGGTAGAAGGAAAGGTTGTGCATGGGACCATGAAGAAGAAAAATTGGGAGGGTAATCGACAACGAATAGGAATAAGAGAGAAATGGGGAGGGAACAACTGGTTAATGGCTATTATATTAGGTTTGAAGATAACATATTTTATTCTACAAGTGTTAGAAATAGATGTTCTTAAGCACAGTAGTTGGACACTGCAACCTTGCATGCAATCTTCTTGGACACCGTAACCTTGCATGCAATATTCTTGGACACCACAATAGAAATAGAAGTTATGGAATATGGTTTGGGATATCCCAAACATTTAATGTTTGAGATTTAATGCTAACTTGAAAGTTAGCATTAATCCATCTTGATTCATCTTGAGATATATATACCTCTACTTTCCTAATTTTAAAATCAAACGACTTCGATATGAGGCCAAATAAGGCCTCAATTTTTTCCATTGGTTAAGAAACATGTTATCTCTATTTGATAAGCTAAAACTTTGGGATAAATTTCTTGATTCCCGTGCAAGATTAATGAAAAACTCCAATCCACAGTCCCTCTGGCGTAAAGGCAGGGAATAGTAAAGTGGAGAATCAATTTTTGGTGGAGTGGTAAATAAGGTGAGGTGGATGATAAAATATTTAAAAAGGGTGGGGCATTTATTATTTAAAGAAGTGAATACCTTGTTTTAGAA
>JZKD02S0069752.1:134738-147321 GCA_000966675.3 Picea glauca
ATATATATATATATATATATATATATATATATATATATATAGGATTAAATCTTTGTTTCAACTATATCTTATCATTGTTCTTTCATTATAAAAGGCTTAGTATTATAAGCTTGGTTTGGATGGTTTCTTTTTCTACTAATGATGAAAGTGCAGACTTTTAAGTTTGAGGTGGAAAAATTTAGCGGTAAGAATAGATTTGTGCCATGGAAGTTCAAGATGCAAGATCTGTTTTTGCAACAAGGATTGCAAAAGGCGTTGGCTAGAAATACGAAAAAACCGACAAGAATGACATACGAGGAATCGAGAGTTTGTATGTGACAAAGTCCTTTATGAACGAAATCTTCTTGAAGAGGCAGTTGTACATCTTGTGGGTACAAAAATTGTTGATCACTTGAATGTTTTCAATACTCTGATTTGTCAATTATCTAGTATGGATGTAGCGTATGAAGATGAGGACAAGGAGATTATGCTATTGTGTCTATTGCATGAGTCTTGGGATCACCTAGTCACAAGTATGTGGTTTAACTCAATAGATGTCATTGATTATGACACTATTGTGGGAGCTTTGTTGTCTGTGGAGGTGAGGAAAAGATCTAAAAAAGAAATCTCAACAGTAAAAGCAATGGTGGTCAAAGGTCGATCTACATAAAGAGGGAAAAATCATAGGGGTACATCAAGGTCTAAGTCAAAACGCAAGAAGAGTAAGAAAAAATGTTGGTTCTGTGGCAAATATGGGCATCTCAAGAAGGATTATTGGAAAAGACAGAATGCATCCAAAGAGGACTCCATTAAAGAAGCAAAGGAAGATAATTTAGCAGAAACAAGTTCAGGTTCCAGTTCAGGTATGGTTGATGAGTTATTGTCTACTTGTGATGTTTCACATCAACATCAACATTGGTTGTTAGATTCTAGTGCGTCCAACCACATGTGTCTTCATAGAAATAGGTTCTCAACTTGCCATTCTATTGATGATGCTATTGTTTTTATGAGAAATGATTTTTCTTGTAAAATTGTTGGATTTTGTATGTTCGGATTAAAATGCATGATGGTTCTATAAGAACATTAATAGATGTAAGGCATGTACCCGAACTTAGAAAGAACTTGATATCTTTGGGAGTTCTAGATTCTATTGGTTATAGGTGTACAACTCAAGGTGGAGTACTGAAGGTGTCCAAAGGCATCTTAGTGGTCATGAAGGCAAAGAGGATCGTGAACCTTTATCATGTTGAAGGAAGGACATAAGTAAATCAAGAAGTGGTGGCATATGAAGATGCAAGTGATTCTGTTCGTTTATGGCATCAATTTTTGGGTCATATGAACGAGAAAGGGATTAATATATTGGTTGATCGTAAGTCACTTCCAATTTTGAAGTTTCTGAAATTGAATTTATGCAAGTATTGTGTTTTTGGAAAATAGTATAGACAAAATTTTAAAATAGGAAGGCATATAAGCAAAGGTATCCTTGATTACATTCATTCATATGTTTTGGGACCATCCCCTACAGTTTCTTTTGGAGGATCATCATATTTTGTGACATTTATGGATGATTACTCTAGAAAGGTTTGGGTCTATTTACTTAAAAGAAAAGTTGATGTATTTAATACTTTTAAGCTATCCAGAGCTTTGGTTTAAAAGAGTACGAACATGTCAATCGAGTGTCTAAGGACAGATAATGGAGGTGAGTTCACATATGTGGAATTTGAGAACTATTGCAAGGAAGTTGGGATCGAAAGACATAAGACCACAGTTTATACTCCTCAGCAAAATGGTGTTGTTGAATGCATGAATATGACTCTCCTAGAGAGAGCAAGGAGTATGCTCAGCAATACCAAGATGCAACATGAATTGTGGGTAGAAGAAGTTATTACAACATGCTATCTGATAAATTGGTCACCATCAACTGCAATAAACTGTAATATTCCAGAAGAGGTATGGACAAGTCATTTGTGTGATTTTTCAAATCTGAGAATATTTGGTTGTGATGTTTATGCTCTTATTTCTAAATATCAACGTTCTAAGTTATATCCTAGATAAAATAAATATGTTTGTGTTGGTTATAGTGATGGAGTTAAGGGGTATAGATTATGGGATCCTATTGCCCACAAACTCATCATAAGCAAAGATGTAGTATTTGATGAATCCTCACTCTTAAAATAAGAAATGGTAGATGTTGAAGTGAGACAAGAACAAGTACTTCAAGTTCAACAAATTCATTTGGAAACTCAACCATCTTCAGAAAAGGGAGGAACATGAAGAAGTTCCATAAGAAGAAGATGAAGATGTAAAAAATATCTAGGAAACTGAGGATATGCCTCAACCATCTCTAAGGAGATCTTCACGGGTCAAGAATCCTCCTACAAGGTATGACGATGATGTTTCATCTGTGGATTTGGTTTCTATTGATGGAGAACCTAGTTGTTTTTAGGAAGAAATTAAGGTATCTGAAAGTGCTCAATGGAAGAAATATATGAAAAAAGAAATGGATGCCTTAGAGAGGAATAAAACATGGGACTTGGTAGAACTTCCAAAGAACAGGAAGGTTGTTGGTTGCAAGTGGGTCTACAAACTAAAAATGGGTGTTGATGATAAAGTCGAAAGGTATAAAGCAAGACTGGTAGAAAAAGGGTATTCTGAAAAGAAAGGTATTGATTTTCATGAGATCTTTTCTCCAGTTGTGAATCTTGTTTCAGTTCGTGTTGTGTTAGCACTAGTTGCTTTACTTGATCTTGAGTTAGAGCATCTAGATGTTAAAACAATAGTTCTACATGAAGATTTAGATGAGGATAAATATATGGAACAACCAGGAGGGTTTGTTCAGGATCACAATAAGAGGTTTGTTTGCAAACTCAAGAAGTCATTTTATGGCCTGAGACAGTCTCCCAGGAAATGGTACAAGAAGTTTGATTCCTTCATGGTAAGCCTAAATTTTACAAGAAGTGAATATGATCATTGTGTTTACTTTAAAAAGTTGTAAAATGACATGTTCATTATGGTGTTATATGTTGACGATATGATTGTGGCAAGCAAAAGCATGATCATAATCAATAGGTTAAAGGCTCAGTTGGCTAGGGCGTTTGATATGAAGGATCTAGGAGCAACAAACAAATTATTAGGCTTGGAGATACACAGAGACAGGAAAAATGGTAATTTGTGGTTATCACAATAGAAGTATGTGGAGAAAATACTTATGAGATTCGGTATGAGCAATGTGAAACCTGTATAGATCCCTTTGGCTTCCCATTTCAAGCTTTCTTTAGTTTCATGTCCTAGTAATGTCGAAGAAAAGGATTATATGTTTCATGTACCATATGCTAATGCAGTGGGAAGTTTGATGTATGTGATGGTGAGTAACTAGACCAGATATTTCACATGCAATTAGTGTTGTCAGTCGATACATGGAAAATCTAGGAAAAGAGAATTGAAAAGTAGTGAAATGGGTGTTTCAATATCTCAGAGGCACAAGCAGTTATTCTATCACCTATGATGGTTCCAGAGATTCAGTTTTCGGTTATATAGATTCATATTTTGCAGGTGACTTGGACAAAGGAGATCCACTTTAGGATATGTCTTTACTCTACATGAGGACATGTTAGTTGGATGGAAAATCTTCAAAACATAGTCTTTTTATCCACTACTGAGGTAGAGTATATGGCTACTTCACATGCATGCAAGGAGGCAATTTGGTTATAGGGTTTGTTGGGTGAGTTTGGAAGGATGCAGGACAAGGTGAAAGCATTTTGCGATAGTAAAAGTGTTATTCATTTGGCTAGAAATACAACTTATCACAGTAAGACAAAGCATATTTTTGTTCAACCATTTTGTAAGATAGGTTGTTGATGAATGTGGATTGGCTTTGGAAAAGGTCCATACAAAAGTGAATTCTATAGACATGTTTATGAAACTAGTTTTGTTAGGGAATCTACGATGGTGTTTGGCTTCTCTTGGCTTGCAGAAAAGGTGATGAATTAATTAAGGGAATGATATATCAGGCAAATTGTTGTCAAGGTGGATATTGTTGGAAACATACCAACAAATTTCCTTATGCGGTCACAAGCACATGCATATCAACTATATTTGGAATGTGCATACATGCACTCATTGTAAACATATTGTGTAAACTATGTAATCTATTTATGAACTGCTCATGTAACTATGTGATCTATTCATGATCATATTGTGTAACTGAGTGATAGATGTTATATATACGAGCATACCCATAGAGGTGAGAGTGCAATGTGTGTAGAGAGCAAAGTGTGTGTGAGGAGAGGATAATTGTTTTCCTGAGATTGGCTATTGTAATTCTCCCTTGAATAATAAGAATACCAAATATCATTACCCATGGTTTTTTCCCGCATTAAATATCTACATAAATCACTATGTCAATTGTGTGATTGTTGTTCTTAGTTTTATGCATGTTTAATCTTGCTTGCAAATGCCCTTGTTTTTATGCTCTATTTTTCTCCGATGCCTAACAAAAATTTAGTTTTTAAGATGATATTAATAAAATTAATCTAACTTACTCTTTAATAAATTAAAGAGTATTCTACAAGCACACTCCAATGATAGTTTGCAAATATTATGAATTCTCATGGATTGCAAATAAAGAGAATGCTACAAGCGGACTCTATTAATAGTTGCAACTATCCTAAATTCTATAGTTGGAGATTGAGACTTGCCATTTTGATATTTGAATGATTCACTACTTCATTTTGATATATGAGATTGAGACTGCCATTTTGATATTTGAATGATTCACTACTTCTTGTATTTTATATCGATGAAACAATCTCATTATCAACCAAGCACCAAGTGGCAATGTTTAACTTGATTTGATACTTGTTTGATATAAAGAAATTTAATACTCACATCATCATGATATGAGTACTTCTGTATTGGTAGGATTTGAATTATTTAATTAATACTATATATATAAGTCATTCTTAAGTTTGTATTTGTGCAAATAGATTTAATTAATGATAGCATCAATATAAATATAAAGAATTAATGTGAACATATTTTTGTACTTTACTTATAAAATAATATAATGATGTGTTTATATTACCAACTTCAGTGGATAGTTAGAGTATGTACAAGTTGTCAATGAATGAGTAGTATTTAAAAGTTGAGAGTATTCAAATTATTTAAAAAAAAATAATACATATGTAACTTGACTCAATTTATGTAATTTAATTGACACTAAATCTATATTATGCTGATTTTATATACTTTGTTTTTCTTCATCATCCAATAGTTGTTGCTTAAATGATTTTCATCTTTTGAGTTTTGGTTTATGTTCTTTATAGTTGTTGCTTAAATGATTTTCATCTTTTGAGTTTTGGTTTATGTTCTTTATGTTTTTTTTTAGGATAAGTCATATTTGAGGACATGTATACTGCAAATGTTATGCATGTTGACAAATTTGACATCAGGATGTTGAATTTTCATAATCCAATTTCTACATTTATATGGAGCCTTTTCCTATAAGCTTATCTAGTAATCCATTACTAATCTTGATATCCAGAAATATATGAGCATATGTAAACAGATGAATATTAATTTAATCTATATCAGTTTTTAAATATCTACCCAAGGTATTACTAATGTCTTAAAAAACTGATAACTCCTAGAAGTGTATTGGAAAATTTGGGAAGCATGCCCAAACATGCATTTTGGTTATAAGCATAGTGAATGGGTTAAATTATGGGAACTGTGGGGTAACATAAATACTCACCCTTCCCCAGAACCAGACACCCTCCTCGAAAACTTCCTTATAATCAACAATATTATGAAATTAAATAATAATAAAACTTTGGAAATAATATATACCTCACAATCCTTTGTCTAGTTTGAAGAAATCTAGTAGTACAAACATGCCTTTGATTTGCAGTATGAAAGAAGGTTGGAAACTATCTCCTTCATTACCTTTGATACTGTAACCTTCTCTAATTTCTCCAATATATATACATTGGGTGGATGAGTTGGCATAGTTTTAGAGGGTTTTTTATTGACTGCATGCTTAAAAGAGAGTCCAGTCCACTGGATGAAGAGGGTACTCCAATGCCCATCAATCCTCCACACAGGCACATAACTAATGTGAGAGATGAGTCTTGGCAAATGTTTTAGTTAATAAGTGAATGAAATGCTTGAATAAATCAAGAAATGAATTTTAATGACATTGTAAGAAATTTATGTACAAAATGTTAAATAAATTAATACGTGAAGTATAGTTTGAATGTCACATTGCAAAAAATGAATGAACTCAATTTTGACTAGGAACATGCTATGTTTGTGAAATGCATTCCACACACAGCCTAAAGGATAGTCCAATGGACTTTTAATTAATGTTGTGGATGGCCAAATATAGAATCATTAGCATTATGGATCAGATTTGAAGGAAAAAATCATATTTCGATTCAAAACATTATTATCGGTTTAACCCTTCTAGGTTTACAAGCTAAAGTTAATTATCATTTTCAATTGAGAATAAAAAAAAAATTCCACAAGAACCATTAGATGACAATGATAATAATGGTTATATTTATCTATAATTAGCTACTAAGGTACCCCTTTTAAAGACTTTATGAATTTCCATTGTTATGCAAAATTTCACAAGCTTTAACACATCCAAATGTGAGGATTTTTCCAAGTTTTATCAATTTGTAAAAGGACATACTGTGTAAAAACTTAAAACTTGTTGGATATATTACACACTCGCCTAGAGGCAATTATTATCCTAAGGCTGATAGTCCAATGTTGAGGGTTCTTCCCTAGATGAGAATATTCTCTCATGAGAGTATTCCCCTACAAATTAGGGCACCTTATACAAAATAGGGCACCTTCCCTCTTTAGTCCAGAGTCAGTTACACCTTAGTTAGATTAGTGGAGGACACTTATGCATGGGAACCTAGGTTTTAACACTTGCAATTGCATGTTCACCTTGGTTTACTCACCAGGAGGGAACATATCATATGAATGTATCTATAAGGGTGCATATCATGTCCATGAATTAATTTCTCTCACCTCCACACATGTGTCTCAGTTAACTGATGATTGCATGGACCGGTTAATTAGGACTAGGTGGAATATGACTTCAATTTTTGTCAGTGAGTGTATAGATCTCTCTAGATCACTACTATGGCACATCCACTTAACGATGTAGAGTATATAATGTGTATTATTCATTTTACTCATTTAGTTAATATAATTCATTATTTCTATCAAGCTTGTCTCTCTTTCTCTTCTCTCTCTCGCAAGCTTTGTGTGATTTTTCTACTAGCTAGTTTCTCTATGCAAGTTTCATCAAAACTTCACATGGTATCAAAGATTTTTTGCTAGGATAAAACACATAGGAAATTTATTTTTAGGTTCAGGAGGAAGATGCATTAAAAAAGAATGGATTTTATGTTAACAATTCTTCTCAAGCCACATAACTATATTGATTTGAAGCTAAAAATTCTACATCATCTTAGATGCGGAGGATTGTACTGAATAAAAATGGATTCATAGGTTGAGCCAACATCAGTTATCGAGAAAAACATATATCTCAACCAAATGGATGAGGCCTATGGCCATATTTCCACGTCAATGTCCCTAGAGCCATTGTTTTACATTGAAGCTTGTACTACTCCAACTAAGGCTTGGAAAAAATTGGAAGATCTCTTTGGAAAACATGACGAGATGAGAGGTCACATGGTTGAGGTATTGTTGAATTCCATGGATTTGAGAAGATTTGATAACATCTAGGAATTCTTTATAAAGTTCAAGTCCCTTCTTCTTCATCTAAAGGGATGTGGTATTAAAAAAAAAACACAACACAAACAATTGATCCTATCTATTTTTTCAAAACTTGGTCTAGAGTATGCTTTGTTTGTCTCAACATTCCATGCAGTGAGATTCACTTTAGGAGAAACATGGAAAATGCCTACATTGGATCAGTTTATTGAGTCCCTAACACATGAGCAATACAAGATCATCAAAATGGGGACAATCAACAATTCCAATGTGTGTGCACTTGCTATGCATGAGAGAAAAAACACATTCAATATGAAATCCAATCATAATGGAAAGGGAAAGACACATTCTGAATTTAAGAAGGAAGGAAATTCCAAATGCTTTGATGATTCCTCCAACTCCAAGGGTGGAAAGGGAAAGAAAGGGAAGTCTAAATGCGGTTACTAAAACTACAAATACCATCTTGAATCATCATGCGTGAAGAAGACAATAGATCTCATGGAGAAGGCACTTCAACAGAACAATATCAGGGACTGCATTCCCGAGAATTCCAAGAAGAAGCCGAGAGACCAACCAATAAACAAAAGAGGTAATTCTCATTCTTTAATTGCTATTCATTCTTCTCCTGATGCATGTATCCTATATTCAGGCACATCCCATCATATGGTAGCCATAATTTTTGTTTACCTTCTATTACTGCATGCACAGGTCCTCACATCCTCATGGTTGATGATACTCGAGTAGAGGTCATTGGACAAGGGAGGGTAGAACTCCAACATGGAAGTTCTTATAACGTCTTTCATGTTCCAAAAATTTCCATAAATATATTGTTTGCTTATCATATAACACATTTTGGAATAGGAAAAAGGGTGGAATTTATACCTGATTCCATAACCATTTTTGACATGCATGATAACTCCAAGATTGTTGTTGGTGAGGTAGATCACTGGTCTCACTTGTATACATTAAATAAGTTTATTACTAAATCTGATTCTTCTTTACTACTGACTCATGTTGATAATGATAGTCGACTCTGGTATGAGAGATTTGGTCATCTAAACTTCAAATACATGAAACAACCCAAAAAACAGGGAATGGTCATGGGATTTCCCGACATACACTTTTCCAAAGGAGTTTGTCAAGGATGAATTCTTGGAAAACATTCTCAAGAGAAGTTTGAGAAAGGGAAGGCTTGGAGGTCCTCCTCTCAATTGGATCTTACCCACATTGATATAATGGGACCTTTTTCTCATCCATCCATAAAAAAAAGTGGGGTGCATGAATGCATTTATTCATGATTTCTCATGATACACTTGGGTGTATTTTTTCAGGAAGAAGTCTGAAGTTTTTGAGCATATCAAATACTTCAAGCTCATGCAGAGACTTAGTCTGGGAGGAATATCAAGATCCTTCGCACAGACAATGGGGGGGGAATATGTAAACCAATATGTCGAGCATATTTGTTCAGAGGAAGGTATACAATGACAACATACAATACCATGCACTTCGCAACAAAACTAGGTAGCTGAGAGGAAGAACAGATCCCTCAAGGATATGGCCACTTGCATGTTGCATGCAAGGTCTCTTCCTTCGAAGCTTTGGACTAAGGAACTTAATTGTGCTAACTACATTCAGAACATATCTCCTCACAAATATATCAAGGATGAGACTCTCTTTGAGGCATGGAGTGGAAACAAATTGGAAGTCACCCACTTCCGAATATTTGGATCACATGTGTGGTTCCATGCACCCTTTGAAAAAAAGAAAGCATTAGATCCTCAAAGAACCACATGCATCTTCATGGGATATCTCGATGGTATGAAGGGTTACAATATGATTGATCCCTCAATGGACACACCCATTATTGAGTGAAGTTTCCAGTTTGAGAAAAGTCCCTTACATGCACCATTGGAGCCACATGCAAAGACCTCAGTACTTCTGCTTGCACTAGACATTGGACATAATGAGTCAACTCATTCAGATCATGGTTCAAATATGATTTCCAAATATAATTCATAATATGATGAGGATGTTGATGATGATCATGCATATGATGAGCCACAACAGATGCCCAAGTGGGCATAGACCACCCTATAGGCAGTAGGTGACCTTATGGGGGATCCAATGAATCAAAGGAGGACAAGGCCTCAGTTTAAATATCCTCCTCATGCACTCAAAAATACTGAATCAATGATGTCCATGCATTGATACATGGTTCTAAATTCAAATCCATAGACCTATGAAAATATTGCAGGGAATCCCTTTTGGGAAGCTGCTATGCAGGAATAGTACAAATCTCTCCTTGAGAACCAGACTTGGGATCTGGTTTCACTTCCTTCAAGTAGAAATATTTTAAAATGAAAACGGGTCTACAAGACAAAGACGGAAGTAGACAGATAGGTGAGAAGGTACAAGGAAATACTAGTTTCAAAAGGTTTTTAAAATATCCATGGGATAAACTATGATGAGACCTTTTCTCCAGTAGAAAATATGGACTACATCTGATTGTCCCTTGCCATTGCAGTAGCCAGGGGTGGGAAGTTCACCAGATGGATGTGAAGAATCACTTTCTTCACAGGGATGTCTTATAGGATATTTACATGGAGAAGCCTTATGGGTTCATACATAACTCATGATTAGTATCCCAACTGAAAAGGTCATTCTATGGCCTCAAGAAAGCGCCTAGAACATGGTACACAAATATGGTTTCTTATTTTCTTTCTCAACATTTTGTTAGATTTAAATCAGATAAAAAATTCTACATGTTGAGAACTTCTGACTCCTTGTTGATCTTAGTTATATATGTTGATGACCTCCTAATCATAGGAAGTTCGACCTCAACAATTGCTATGATCAAAGACATTTTGCATGACATGTTTTCTATGATGGAAATGGCTCCACTGCACTTTTTCCTTTGTCTTGAGATCATTCAGGATGATTCAAGCATCAAGCTATCTTAGACTACGTATGGCATGGATCTCTTGGTTTGATTCTACATGAAAGACTACAAGTCAGAAATCACTCTCTTTTTTTCTGGGGTACAT
This sequence comes from Picea glauca, assembly GCA_000966675.3. Lineage (NCBI taxonomy): Eukaryota > Viridiplantae > Streptophyta > Pinopsida > Pinales > Pinaceae > Picea > Picea glauca. The sequence goes on from JZKD02S0069752.1 coordinate 145,514, forward strand.
CTTAAGAATGACAGGGATACACCATTGGTGGATAGAACCTTGTATCAACAACTTATGGGAAGCCTTATGTATCTTACCCACACTCGATCAGATCTCTCATATGCATTAGGGGCAGTTTCCAGGTAGTACATGAAGGAGCTGCATGAACTACACTAGAAGGTTGTGAAGCGCATCGACATATATGTTCATGGCACCACTAGTTATGGGATCCAATATGAAGCAAGTTGTGCATTGGATCTCATGGTATTCAAAAATTATTATTCGATTAGCGATAACACAAATTTCAAGTCCACTTCTGATTACATGCTTATTTTGGGTTCTGATCCCATATGTTGGTCAAGAAAAAATAAGTTAGCAATTTCCTTCTCGTCAACAGAGGTTGAGTACAGAGGAGACATCAACATCACTATTCATACACTTTGGCTTCAGAACTTCCTCACTGATCTCAACATCCATTTCCACCATCCAACTGTCATTTGTGTGACAATCCGAGTACTCTCAAGTTTTGTAGAGACCCAGTGCAACGAAAGTAGACAAAACACATCAAGATCCATATGCATTACATCACAGATATTGTACATTATAGGATCAACAATTTGCATTATTCTCCATACACCCTAGCAGTGTTTAGGGGGGGTGTTGGAGATATCACACACTCACCTAGGTAATTATTTTCCTAAGGTTGATAGTCCAATAGTGAGGGTGCTTCCATAGATGAGAATATTCTCTCCTAAGAATAATCCCGTACAAATTATGGAACCTCCTAAAAAATAGGGTTCCTTCCCTCTTTTGTTCAGAATTAGTTACACCTCAGTTAGAGTGGTGGAGAACACTTATGCATGGAAACCTAAGTTTTAATACCTATAGTTGCATGTTTACCTCATTTTACTCACCAGGAGGGCACATATCACATGCATCCATCCAAGAGGGTGTATATCATGAGAATGCATTAGTTTCTCACACCTCCACACATGTGACTCAGTCAACCGATGATTGCATGTACCAATTAACGAAGACTATGTGGAAAATTACTTCAGTTTCTGTCAGTGACTCATAGATCTCTCTAGATCAATACTATGGTGCATTAACTTAGCCATGTAGAGTATATCATGTGCACTATTCATTTTACTCATTCAATTAATACAATTCATTCTTTCTCTCAAGTTTGTCTCTCTTTCTCTTCTCTCTCTTGCAAGATTTGTGTGATTTTTCTACTAGCTAGGTTCTTTGTGCAAGTTTCACCGAAACTTCACAAACCATTTAAACATATTATATTGAAAAAAGGTGCACCACATAATCTTAAAATGCATTTATAGAAACAAGTTGAATGTATTTTAAATTAGTTTTAATAAAATGAGTGGTGTAGGGATGAATACAAAAGAAGAAAATTATTTTAACAAATGACTTCCAGATAAATCCAAAACACAAGAAGTATTTCCTTCTTAAACCTTTCAAACAAAAATATAATTCTTGAAATTTTATTATTCTGGAATAAAACAAACTCTAGTATAATATAATCAACAATACTTATAGACATCAATAAATACCCTAGAACACTATTAACACTCAAACTTCAATAAGTTTACTTGAACATCTTTAGAAACCTCTTTGCTGTGTAAACATCTAGTAATATTAGTGATCATGTACTACTAGAAATATATTCTAAACTATTTCACATTTGGAGCCTCAACTGGAGATCCATTTCATCTATTTTAATTTAATGCATGGAAGATATTCTAAAGTTTTCTCATTAGGAGAGGTCATAACAACCAAAGGGGATATTAATCAATCAATTATTAATATCTTAT
>JZKD02S0069752.1:147379-157925 GCA_000966675.3 Picea glauca
ATATATTGTTGTTGGAAGACATGGAAAGTTGATTTTAGAAGGGATGTCATTTTTCTACTTATAACTATGAACTTTAATTACCACAATAGAAATGTTGATCCACTTTTGTTGATCAACGTTACTGTATATTGGTCCATCCATAGTCATTTTTCCTATTCCTTGTATATCCTTATTGGCACAGGGGCAGACCCAGGGTTCAATGCTTCAACAATGCACCAACAAAACCCTAACTATTGGCCCTTTCAGAAACACCTGTGAAGCAGATGCAGTCTCACCCAAGGTAGAGGCAGGGGGGTTGCAGGACTCAAGTGTCTACAACCTAGCTGGGACACAGATCTATGATCACGATACTTAACAAAGAATTTAGCCAATAACATTCATCAAGTTCTAATTCTTATTCACATTGCAGATTAACCTTCATTACAAATCAACGCAGTAGTAACCAAGATTTAAGCACATCTAATCATTTAGAATATAGCATCAGAGTAGATCTAACATTCATTCATATATAAAGCACTAAGAATCAATGAATCAATCTATCAGGTATCAAGATTAAGCACATAAATACATAAACACCATGAATAAGACTACACAAAGCACAATAACACAGGATATACATGGTTCACCCCAGTGTGGGGCTACATCCACCAACTCTTCTCTTATTTATTAGTCTCTTTCAATCTCCTTACAGACACCCAACTACAAATCCAACTCCGCACAAGACATGAGATCTGCACCCACCTTGCCAGATCCTCCTTCCCCAAATTAGGTCAAAGCACAAAGCCTTACACAGTCTGTGCACAAAACACTTACAAAACGCTTTCACTTAGCTCTGCAAGCCTTAATACATTCATGCACTAACCCAACTACTCATGCACTAAGCCACACCTTCGACTGACTTCTCTCTAAGTCATATCTACTTATTTATACATTACAAAAGGGGCCTAAACATGGGTGAACCCATGGGTCAGAATCCCATACCCATTACATAAACCCTAAAATCCCAAAAATCCCGCAAAATGGGAGAGATCCTGCGATCTCCACTTTGCCTCCATGCTACGTCTTCGACCAGCCTGTCGAAGTCCCAAAAATGGTCAAGCACGACCAAGGTTCTCTCAAAAGTTGGTCGAGGACCAACAAGCCTTCAACACTCACCTGTGACTTGACCCGAGTCACTCCTGCATGACTTACTTGGTGACAGGCCCTTCCAAGCATTGTTCCACTGTTGTGACCACCTGTTCAAACTATGATCCTTGTCCCTCAAGATCTTATAAAAGTGTGCAGGCTTCGTCCTGCACTGGCTAGATTCTCTATGTCACCTCCATCACTCTACTCTGGATGGTAGTGACCTACTGTTGAACTGTGCGCTTCTCCTGCGACCTCTTCATCTTCTCCACTACTGTAAGCAATTTCAGTTGCACTTGTACCGTCAATGCCTGTTGCTTTTCCTCCTGGAGTTGTGCCTCCAATGTCCTCAGCTCTAGGTCTTCTGCAAGGTGCTCATAGGTCTGCGCACTTCGATTAATTAGTTTCTTACATTCTTAGGCCAATTCCCTGATTCTTTAGACTGTGCTCATGGAAGTTTCTTCCCTCTGATCCCAAACTTCTTGCAGAGTTCTTGACACTACTTGAAATTATAGCTCTGCTACTCTTGCTTGAACTTGCTAAATGGATTCAACGAGCTTCCCCACTTGGCTCTCTGTTGTCTCTTCTTTTATCAGGGCCAAACCTGACACAAAGTGAAGTTCTCTAGTCACTTTCTCTCTAACCCCAGTCTTCTCTACGAGTAACTCATCTTTCTCTTTCTATATTTTCTCTCTGTCCTCCTTGAACTTCTCTCTAATGTCATCTTTCTCTTGCTACGTAACCCGAAGTTGATCTAAGGATTCCTCCTTTTCTTGCTTCAAGGCCTCTTTTGCTTGTTCATTTTCTTCCTGGACTCGACGAAGTTAAGCCTCTGTCGCATCTACTATCCTTCGCAATTGGGTGGGCTCATCCCCCAATTCTACACCTTTTGATGATGACGATGCAGTAGGCACTGCGCGGCTCGAATAGATATCTTGATGTACCCCCTTCAGCTCCGCCTCAATTTTGTCATACATCGTCTCCTAATTTTCTTCATGTCACTGCAGGATACCCTCCGAAGCATCTTCTACAACTGTGATGATGAGGTCAACATCATCCACTGTGATCACATTCTATGACTGAGGCTTGTTGGCTTGGGATTTCTTCCGTGCTGAGGGTTTCTTTGGAGAAACCTTCCTTTTCTTTGATGTCTCTGCCTCTGTTAGTGGATCCTTTGGTAGTGTTACTTCACCCTTTTAATTCTTTTCTTCTTCCCCATCCTCTTCTTGGTTTACTTCGTCGCCTCCTCCTCCTCCAAGTGAGTCAGGTGCAGTTTCCTCTAATGCATTGTCCTTCTCTTCATTGTCTATGTCCTGCACTTCCTCCTTATTCTTATTTGTCTTAGTGCCTCTTGGTACATCATACTCCGTTTGGGTGACCAAAGGACTTCCGATGATGTTGGGGTCGGAGAGCTCTTTATATTCCACTGGGACCAGGAATTCAATCAACCATTCCTTGGTTATCTCCTCCATGTCTTCATCAGTCAATTTGTAGTAGGAATATAGCTCCGCCTTGCTTTCATTGCGATGAGTAGTGATGTAGATGAAGTGGCAGTCTGCATGGAACTTCTCTAGTGGTCTATAAGTATGCAAGGTGTTCGAAGTCATTCGGGGGAATGATTCAATGGTGCACGTGAGTTGTAAGTAGTAAGAATGGAATACCGAATTTGATTTCCACTGCTTCGCCATATCGTTCATGTACCACAAAGTGGTGAAACTCGCAGCCAATGACTTTGATGGCTCAACTTCAGGAAATTTTGCTCCCTCTGGCATCTCCCAAGTGACAAATTCTATTAATATCAACAACCAACTAAAGTGGAACTCATAGCCTTGGTCTTACGCTTCGTGACAGTCCTTCTCCAACTCATTGACGAGGTAGCTCACGTAGTTCATCAACATCCCTTCGACACACTTCCCTGCAAGGTCAACTACGAAGCCTATGATTTGTGTCGGCCTATTCTTTCTAATGATCTTTCCAGTGATCAGTTGACAATCTAGGCACAATGCGCCATCTTGGATGGAGGCTACCTTGTAGCCTCACTTCCCCTTCTCCACATCGTTGTATGCTTCCTTTATTCGCTGCACCAATGAGAAATCTGATGTCTTTCCTAGGTAGAACTGGTGAGGGTCTGGTCCTTTCATGCTTAATCCGGTGATCAGGTGGATCAACATCGGATCCACAGTCACGCGCCTATCTAAATAGAGATAGCCACCACGATAGCACGACAGGAAGAGTTTAACGCATGTGTTAACCTCCTAATGTTTTCCAAAGTGGGGGATATTCATGACGTTTAGGATTGTGGACCTCATGATCTCCTTGATCCATGGCTAGGTAACTATCTTAGGCTTCTTCCCAGTCATCTTTGTCAGGTACCGATGTGGTGTGAGCATCGCATAATTCTTTCAGTCTCCTAGGTTAAAGTCACTTATCTTGAGGGTTGGGATCAGTCCCAACTGCGGTCCAACTGTGTGTATCCCCTTCGGGAGGTACATTGTGATGAGTGTGTACTCAAGGTCATGTAGGATGCTTTCATGACTAACCACGCCAGCCAAAGGCCAGATGTAGTCGGGCAAGACCGACGGGATATGCTTTGTGTTTGCTAGATCATCGCGGTGCTTGCTTCTTTTCTCAGTCACTGCTCGACTAGATCGACATGAATTCGAGGGGGATTCTTGCACTCCTCCCATTGACGAGGCCTGTATTCTTGTATACATGACCTTCTCATCCATAAGGTCGATCAATATTTTTTCTACCAACTTCTCTATTGCGCTAAGGTCGCCAGACATGCATGCTCGTAATCAAATAATTTGGGTAGGTGAACAAACACTCAAGGTAATCAAACAAACAATGAGGTCTAGACAATACAATGTAGTATGCGGTCAATTCTCTATGGGCTTGAATATCTCATTTTGAAAAAGTGGTCCCGGTGAGGCATTTGACGGATTAAATAAGAAATTTCGTAATAGATTCCTCCAATGGGCAGGAATGCCTCAATCAATACGATTCCATCCATTGTGGCACGGTCCCAATGGTGCAATGGTGATATTTTTGGAAATAATTGTGTTTCTAGCTATTCTGGAGCATCGTTCTAACGATTGGGACGCCTCCAACGGTCATATAGCTTCGTCGTGGTGAAGTATCATTCTACGTTGTTCTGCTATTCCAATTTCCAGCGAGGTTCAAGTTCTGCAAGCCTATCTTCTGTGAAGTCTCCTCTGGAACTTCCTGCAGTTTTTCTAACTTTTCCTTCTTCTTACTAAGCTTTCTTGCCTTATTTCCTATGATCTGAGTCTTTGGGTTGCTCTTTCCATTCTTATTCTTATCTTCTCTTAGAATAGTAACTTCGCACTGCTGATGTTCTCTCAAAGGTTTCGAATGTAATATATCTTCTCTTACTACTTCTGGGGTAGGTGTTCTACTCTCCTTCATAGATAGGTTCTTTAAGCCTTCTTGTGTCTTTTCAGCCTCGACAACTAATTCTCTGGCCCTCAGTTGCTTCAACGTTTCCTCTTGTTCTTGTATTAGTTGCTCTATTTTCTTGGCTATAAAGTCCCTTAATTCTTTCTTTTTCTGTTCTATAGCTTCTTCCTCTTCTTTCCTCTGGATCTGATCTTTCTCAATCCAAGTCTTTCCAAAAAAAAGTGCAAACGGGGCATTGTTCTCCAAAAACTTAATGACTTCAAATTCTTCTTTCGTCAATGTTCCATGGGAAATCATAGGTACATGAGTAAGTCTTCTACATAGGATTATCATATTTACTTTAAACAATCCTATCCCTCCTAATGAAGGAATCATAGCAGGTTTTCCGAAAATTTCCCAAGTGCTTTCTGGCATGATATTCACATGTGTTTCCTCATCCAAAACATAGTCTATGTCGAAGTCTCTGATTCTTGCTTCTATGCACTCCTTCTATTTTAAGATCTATGGTAAACTGATGTCTCTATGATCCTTCAATGTCTCTTTCAGCTGTAATAACATAGTCTTTGTGATCCAGGTGGATATCGGTGGCCACCCACCTTTTCCAATTGGGTCAAAACGACTTTTTGACAATTTTGACAATTTACTATTTTTAGCAGGTTTTAACTTTCAAGGCCATTTTGAGGGCCTAAATGAAGGTTTTTCGAGATCGAGGTTCTCAATGATAGCCAAAGGCATGATTGAGCCCCCAAAATGAATCTCCTCGACGATACCTTTCCAACGAGCTATCATACGCCTAAAATGAAGATTGTATGCAAAAGTTACGACCCCGGGAAGTTGATGTACTAACTTACCCAAACGGGGCCAAGATGAATTTTGGCGCTTCATCTACTAGGGTTAGGTTTTTGGATGTCTAGGACTTTTTGAATTCCCATTTATTGTAAAAAGGCCTTCAGAGCCTCATTGTAATCATCTTCTTGCGAATGCAAGTAGTCGTCACATCTCTTCTTAGAGATAAGCTTCCACCATTGTAGCGAGTCTTTCACTCTGTATTTTTACAGTCTCTGTACATTTCTTTCATTAATAGAAATCATGTATTACAGTATCTCTGTGTTTATGGTTGCATCTCTAATATATTTCTGTTATATTATTGAATATCTGCGATATCTTTGTGCATTTCTTTATTATATCTCCGATCTCATTTCGTGCCGAAAATAATCCGGATCAGTGGTATCAGAGCAGGCTGCTCTTGATCGTTTTTTTAAGTGCATGTCCCTGATGAGGTCCGAGTATAGAAATTTGGGTCTCGAGCTTGTCTCTCTTGAAGACAATCGCTCTCGCACACCCAAGAAACCCTCAATGGTAGAAGAAAAGAAAAATGACAGAGCAGATGATTCTATAAATCTGTTGCTTAAGCAAGCTCTCACATGATAGAGGGATGAAATAATGGAGAATTTTTCCCACATCTTTCAATGCATGCCGATAACATCAAGTGCATATTCATCAAGAGGCCACTTTGGAGGCACCTCGCCTTTCAAGGTACAAGTTAACTTTGATATTCCTGTATTTGAAGAACAGATAGATGCAGAAGCCCTAGAAAAATGGTTAACTCTGCTAGAAGGTTATTTCTCTATTCACAATTTTTTCGACAAAGAAAAGATCACCTTCGCACTCTTTAAAGCTCTCCCTCATGTCAAACATTGGTGGGAAACTTACTGGGAGAAAAGTTCCACAGAGGAGTCTAGAATATATGGGGCCGATCCCACTTAGGATTTTTTTATGGATGCGGTAAAAGAAGAGTATTACCCTGTTCGCAACTACGAAGACTAGTACATGAGATGGACCACACTACAGAAAGAGAGGGGCCAAGTAGTTCCAGAGTTCACCAATACCTTCCATACCTTGTGCACCAAGTTGGGTATCAAAGACTCCGAGCGACATTTGGTTCTGAAATACTGTGGGGCTCTACACAGATACATCCAGACTGAAATGGATTTTCTGTACATCTCATCACTCGGTGATGCTTATCGATATGCTGTTAAAATTGAGCAGAAATTTAAGCACTAGAACAAACAGGAATTCGGGTTTGCAAATCTGCAACAACCAAAGTATGACAAAGATGACCCTAACAAACAACCTCCCGAAAACCAGTCCAAGACACAGGAAAAGAAGGGTCATGGGAAGACAAAGAAGGACACCGGAAAATGGTGTGATTTCTACAAAATCCCATGGCACAACACCGATGAATGTCACTCAAAGCAGTCCTTGGTGGCCGAGATCAAAGATAAGGAGTTGAACCTTGATTCAGAATCTGATTCTTAAAATACTGGTAAAGGACAGATCATTGACACAGACTCCATTGCTATTGTCGGAACCGCGTCAGTTCAACCAGAAGAACCAATAGATCCCGAAGAGGGGGAGCGCCTTTTTCATTCATAGATGTGGGTGAAGGGGACCTCACTACATTTTATTATTGATAGCGGAATCCAGAAGAACCTCATTTCAGCAGAGGTCGTCAAACAGTTGGGATTGTCGACAACACCACACCCGCAACCATACAACATCGGGTGGCTTCACCAAGGATGAGATCTCTGTGTCAGCCAACAATGTCAATTTTTATATGGCATCCAACCCTTCAAGGATGAGGTATTATGTGATGTTGTCCCACTGGATGTCTGTGATGTTCTCTTGGGCCAACCATATATGTGGAAGTGCCATGTTGTTTATGAGTCTCGACCCCGTAGTCTCATTGTTACTTTGGGGGGTCATCTCTACAGAATACCAAAGGTAGTTCCAACTATTGTTCCACCTAAAAAGTGTCACAAGATAGTATCTCCTACTGCAAAATTCAGTTTCTTCACAATCTATTCAAAAGGGGAACAGAAGGACACTGCAACCACTACAGTTTCAGTCCCTACACCTTCTATTCAACAGAAGCATGTCGACAAGGTTGCAGCAAAGCACAAAGGTTCCTTCTGCACACCTTCCTCTCATGTAGCTCGACTTGTTGAACAACCTCAACTTCAACAAGTTCATGACAAACTTCCATAAACTAAGCAGTGCGACATCTCCAACAATACAAGCAGCTAACCCAGATGCAGATCCAACAAACGCTTTTCCCTCTCCCCTGGGAACTCAATGAAATAGAGACCATTGGTTCCTAAGGAGGGAGGATTGATCTAGGTGGATATCGGTGGACACCCACCTTTTCCAATTGGGTCAAAATAACTTTCTGACAATTTTGGCAATTTACTATTTTTAGCAGGTTTTAACTTCCGAGGACATTTTGAGGGCCTAAATGAAGGTTTTTCTAGATTGAGTTTCTCAATGATTTCTAAAGGCATGATTGAGCCCCCAAAATGAATCTCCTCGATGATACCTTTCCAACGAGCTATAATAAGCCTAAAACGGAGATCGTATGCAAAATTTACAACCCCGGGAAGTTGATGTACTAACTTACCCAAATGGGGCCCACATGAATTTTGGCGCTTCCTCTCCTGGGGTTAGGTTTTTGGATGTATAGGACTTTTGGAATTCTCGTTTATTGTAAAAAGGCCTTCAGATCCTCATTGTAATCATCTTCTTGCGAATGCGAGTATCCGTCACATCTCTTCTCAGAGATAAGCTACCACCATTCTAGCGAGTCTTTCACTCTGTATTTTTACAGTCTCTGTACATTTCTTTCATTAATAGAAATTGTGCATTATTGTATCTCTGTGTTTATGGTTGCATATCTGATATATTTCTGTTATATTATTGAATATCTGTGATATCTCTGTGCATTTCTTTTTTATATCTCTGATCTCATTTCGTGCCGAAAATAATCTGGATCAGTGGTATTAGAGCAGGCTGCTCTTGATCGTTTTTTTCAGTGCATGTCCCCGACGAGGTCCGAGTATAGAAATTTGGGTCTCGAGATTGTCCCTCTTGAAGAAAATATCTCTCGCACACCCAAGAAACCCTCAATGGCGGAAGAAAAGAAAAACGATAGAGCAGACGATCCTATCAATCTGTTGCTTGAGCAAGCTCTCACGCAACAGAGGGATGAAATGATGGAGAATTTTTCCCACATCCTTCAATGCCTGCCGATAGCATCAAGCGCATCTTCATCAAGCGGCTACTTTGGAGGAACCTTGCCTTTCAAGGTACAAGTTAACTTTGATATTCTTGTATTTGAAGGACAGATAGATGTGGAAGCCCTAGAAAAATGGTTAACTCTGCTAGAAGGTTATTTCTCTATTCACAATTTTTCCAACAAATAAAAGATCACATTCGCACTCTTTAAATATCTCCCTCATGTCAAACATTGGTGGGAAACTTACTGGGAGAAAAGTTCTACAGAGGAGTCTGGAATATATGTGGTCGATCCCACTTGGGATTTTTTTATGGATGCGGTAAAAGAATAGTATTACCCTATTGGAAACTACGAAGACAAATACATGAGATGGACCACACGGCAACAAGAGGGGAGCCAAGCAGTTCCAGAGTTCACCAATACCTTCCATACCTTGCACACCAAGTTGGGTATCAAAGACTCTGAGTGACATTTGGTTTTGAAATACTATGGGGCTCTACATAGATACATCCAGACTGAAATGGATTTTCTGGAAATCTCATCACACGGTGCTTCTTATCGATATGATGTTAAAATTGAGCAGAAATTTAAGTACCATAACAAACGGGAATTCAGGTCTACAAATCTGCAACAACCAAAGTATGACAAGGAAAACCCTAACAAACAACCTCCCAAAAACCAGTCCAAGACACAAGAAAAGAAGGGTCACGGGAAGACAAAGAAGGACACTGGAAAATGGTGTGATTTCCACAAAATCCCCTAGCACAACACCCATGAATGTCGCTCAAAACAGTCATTGGTGGTCGAGATCAAATATAAGGAGCTAAAACCTAATTCAGAATCTGATTATGAAAATACTGGTAAAGGACAAATCATTGACGCAGATCCCACTGCTATTGTCGGAACCACATCAATTCAACCAGAAGAACCAACAGATCCAACAGGGGGAGCGCCTTTTTCATTCATAGATGTGGTTGAAGGGGACCTCGCTGCATTTTATTGTTGATAGCGAAAGCTAGAAGAACCTCATCTTAGTAGAGGTCATCAAATAGGTTGGCTTGTCGACAACACCACACCCGCAACCATACAACATTGGGTGGCTTCGCCAAGGATGAGATCTCCATGTTAGCCAGCAATGTCGATTGTCATGCGAAATCCATCCCTTCAAGGATGAGGTATTATGTGATGCTGCCCCACTGGATGTCTGTGATGTTCTCTTGGGCCAGCCATATATGTGGAAGTGCCATTTTTTTTATGAGTCTCGACCCCGTAGTGTCATTGTTACTTTGGGGGGTCATCTCTACAGAATACCAGAGGTAGTTCCAACTATTGTTCCACCTAAAAAGTTTCACAATATAGTATCTCATACTGCAAAATTCAACTTCTTCACAATCTGTTCAAAAGGGGACTGCAACCACTACAGTCTTGCTCCCTACACCTTCTATTCAACAGAAGCAGGTCAACAAGATTGCAACAAAGTGCAAATATTCCTTCTGCACACCTTCCTCTCATGTAGCTTGACTTGTTGAATAGCCTCAACTTCAACAAGTTTATGACAGACTTCCACAAACTAAGCAGCATGACATATCCAACAATACAAGCAACTCACCCAGATGCAGATCCAGATACCATTACTTCCTAAGGAGGGAGGATTGATCCAGGTGGATATCGGTGGCCACCCACCTTTTTCAATTGGGTCAAAACAACTTTCTGACAATTTTGGCAATTTACTATTTTTAGCAGGTTTTAACTTCTGGGGCCATTTTGAGGGCCTAAATGAAGATTTTTAGAGATCGAGGTTCTCAATGATAGCTAAAGGCATGATTGATCCCCCAAAATGAATCTCCTCGACGATACCTTTCCAACGAGCTATCATACGCCTAAAACGAAGATCGTATGCAAAAGTTACGACCCCGGGAAGTTGATGTA
>JZKD02S0069752.1:161871-180010 GCA_000966675.3 Picea glauca
GTAAAGGACAGATCATTGACGCAGACCCCACTGCTATTGTCAGAACCGCATCAGTTCAACCGAAAGACCCAACAGATCCCGAAGAGGGGGATCACCTTTTTCATTCACAGATGTGGGTGAAGGGGACCCTACTGCATTTTATTGTTGATAGCGGAAGCCATAAGAACCTCATCTCAGCAGAGGTCATCAAATAGTTGGGATTGTCGACAACACCACACCTGCAACCATACAACATTGGGTGGCTTCGCCAAGGACGAGATCTCTGTGTCAGCCAACAATTTCGATTGTCATACGGCATCCATCCCTTCAAGGATGAGGTATTATGTGATGTAGCCCCACTGGATGTCGTTGATGTTCTCTTGGGCCAACCATATATGTGTAAGCGCCATGTTGTTTATGAGTCTCAACCCCGTAGTGTCATTGTTACTTTGGGGGGTCATCTCTACAGAATACCAGAGGTAGTTCCAACTATTGTTCCACCTAAACAAATTTGCAAGGTATTATCCCATACTGCAAAATTTCGCTTCTTCACATTCTGTTCAAAGGGGGAACAAAAGGACACTGCAACCACTACAGTCTCGCTCCCTACACCTTCTATTCAACAAAAGAAGGTCGAAAAGGTTGCAGCAAAGTGCAAATATTCCTTCTGCATACCTTCCTCTCATGTAGCTCAACTTGTTGAACAACCTCAACTTCAACAAGTTCATGACAGACTTCCACAAATTAAGCAGCACGACATCTCCAACAATACAAGCAGCTCACCCAGATGCAGATCCAACAAACGCTTTTCCCTCCCCCGCAGGAAATCAACGCAATGGAGACCATTTCTTCATAAGGAGGGAGGATTGATCCACGTGGATATCAGTGGCCACCCACCTTTTCCAATTTGCTCAAAACAACTTTCTGATTATTTTGGCAATTTACTATTTTTAGCAGGTTTTAGCTTTTGGGGCCATTTTGAGGGCCTAATTGAAGGTTTTTCGAGATCTAGGTTCTCAATTATATCTAAAGGAATGATTGATCCACCAAAATGAATCTCCTCGATGATACCTTTCCAATGAGCTATCATACACCTAAAACATAGATCGTATGCAAAAGTTACGACCCTGGGAAGTTGATGTACTAACTTACCCAAACGGGGCCCGCATGAATTTTGGCGCTTCATCTCCTAGGGTTAGGTTTTTGGATGTATAGGAATTTTGGCATTCCTATTTATTGTAAAAAGGCCTTAAGATCCTCATGGTAATCATCTTCTTGTGAATGCGAGTAGCCGTCACATCTCTTCTCAGAGATAATCTACCACCATTCTAGCGAGTCTTTCACTCTGTATTTTTACAGTCTCTGTACATTTATTTCATTAATAGAAATCGTGTATTACTATATCTCTGTGTTTATGGTTGCATCTCTGATATATTTTTGTTATATTATTGAATATCTGCGATATCTCTGTGCATTTCTTTATTATATCTCCGATCTCATTTCGTGTCGAAAATAATTTGGATCACTCTGATTCTCTCTAGTTCTCTAACATATCCTTAGTTTCTTGACCTTCTCCATGGTTTTCTTGTCTCAGGGTCATATTTTCAACTTTATAAATCATTCTAGGGCAATCCAAAACCTCATGATCAATAGCTTTACAACATAGACAAATAGGACCTATACTAGGGCATTCCTTAGCAAGATGTCCCGATATTCTGCAATTATAACACAATTTCAATCCTCTCTTTCTCTTAAATGATCCCCAACCTTTCTTGTACCGTGCACTAGGATCATAGTGATGGACCTGCAATCTGGAAAAATTCTTTCTAGGGTCCTGCATCCACTTATTAGTCCAAAAATTATTTCTATGCATAGGAATAACATATCTTTCACTATTTCTATCAAATCTATTTAGATCAAATCTTCCTTCTTCTAGTTGTGCCCTAGTTTTCAGACTAGGACAACATCTATCAAACATACCTAGATTCATACTTTTGAAGAAAAAAATTCCACTTATCTTACCTTTATCAGAGCACAAAGATTTAAGATATTACCTCTTTCTTCAGATCGAACTTCCTTATCTTAGCAAAAATCTTCGTAAGTCAAGTAGAATACTGCGCACTACAACAATATATTTGCGCACAAAGATTTCTCTTTTCTTTAGTTCCCAGCAATCACAATTTTAGGTCTCGGTAATGGAACCATTTGTTGGCACAAGGGCAGAATCAGGGTTCAATGCTTCAACAATGCACCAACAAAGCCCTAACTACTGGCCCTTTCGGCAACACCTGTGAAGAAGATGCAGTCTCACTCAAGGTAGAGGCAGGGGGGGTTGCAGGACTCAAGTGTCTACAACCTAGCTGGGACACAGATCTGTGATCGTGATACTTAATAGAGAACTTAGCCAATAACATTCATCAAGTTCTAATTCTTATTCACATCGAAGATTAACCCTCATTACAGATCAACGCAGTAGTAACCAAGATTTAAGCACCTCTAATCATTTAGCACATAACATCAGAGCAAATCTAACATTCATTCATATATAAAGCACTAAGCATCAATGAATCAATCTATCAAGTATCAATATTAAGCACATAAATACATAAACATCACGAATAACACTGCACAAAGCACAATAACACAGGATATACATGGTTCACCACAGTGTGTGGCTACGTCCACCAACTCTTCTCTTATTTATTAGTCTCTTTCAATCTCCTTACAGACACCCAGTTACAGAGACAACTCCACACAAGACAGGAGATCTACGTGCACCATGCCAGATCCTCCTTCCCTGAATTAGGTCAAAGAACAAATCCTTACATATTTTGTGCACAAAACACTTACAAAACGCTTGCACTTAGCTCTGCAAGCCTTAATACATTCATGCACTAAGCTAACTACTCATGCACTAAGACACACCTTTGAATGACTTCGATCTAAGTCCTATCTACTTATTTATACATTACAAAAGGAGCCTAAACATGGGTGAACCCATGGGCCGACATACCATACCCGTTACATAAACCCTAAAAGCCCAAAAACCCCGCAGAATGGGTGAGATCCTGCGATCTCTGCTTCGCCTGGGTGCTCCATCTTCGACTAGCATGTTGAAGTCCCAAAAATGGTCAAGCACGACTAAGGTTCTCTCAAAAATTGGTCGAGGGCCAACAATCCTATACTTGGCCATTTTTCTTAAATAATGCAAGTTGCGGAGCGGGCTACCACCAAGTCTGCAAGTCCATGAGTATATAATTAGTTTATTTTCCACCCCTCCAAAATCCTAACACTTAGTCATTTTATTTATTGTGGGATGTTAATCCATCCCTCACCCCGAAAATACCCACATCCGACAACCTACAAACATACAACACTAAAAATACCCTTCCCATCTCTACACCACTCATAACACACCTTTTGAATTTTTGAAACTTAATCGATTTCCTGATTGTGGACGTGGGGTCCTCCCTTCATTTCTATTTTAACTTTCCCTAACACTACATCTCGCATTTTTGGATATTGCAAAATGATTCACATGTTTCTACAACTCACAAAATAAACCTTTTGGTACTTAGTATATTTCTTGAATGCAGATGCATGAGACCCCTCAAATCTACCCTTTCATTCTCCATATCCAAAAATCTCACATCCTGCATTTTCGCAATCGCCATCATGCACCTTTCATCCCTCACTTTACATTTCCATACTTAACCATTTTTCATATGCCCAAATATGATATCACCATTACCGATGAAATTTATTTCCCATCGCCACATCAACCGCCACTAGTTTGAATTGAATACCATTATTAATTAGCATGATTTTCATAAAGTCTCTACCATAAATCTAAAATTAGACTGTGCAATTAGCAACTTTGAACTAAGATATACACCATTTTATAATCAAGGAAATACGTTGTAAAATTAAATAATAAATTAAAATCCCCACTATAAAAAGATTGTATTAACAAAATCACCACCTATTCATAGAAAATAGTCTTTGTAAGACATGTCAAGTAAAATAAAATAATTATATTGTGGTGACATTGTCAACAACTTGGGACAAGAAGATCACCAATTTTAGTGGTCATAGACCTACAAGTGGTACTCAACTCTCTCATCTGAAGAGAAGAAATTGAACAAGGTTTGGACCTCGGGTATTGCACTGGATGGATGTATGCCGAAAGTAGTTGATTTCAAAGAGTTGGTCATATCGTGTGCTAAAAAATTTGATATTGAGAGAAGAATTATCTAGACACAAGGAAAACCATCGATCTCTTTGGACCCTTTAGTGTTTAGAAGGATGTTGAGACTTCCTAACCCTACTTTGACATTCAAAAATGTTGAATCTGTTGGCTTTATTAAAGATCACATTGGAGGAATGGAGTTCAGTGAAATTTTCCTTACAAGTCGAACTAGTGACGCCAATGCTACAGAGGTTGAGGTATGCTATTTAAAACACTTGTATAAATAATTCTCCTAGCTATTTTCTAGAATAATTGGACAATATTCCATGGCCTTAGTGCCCAAATATATTTATATATTCTCTATCATTCAATTCATGAAAATGTAGTAATTGACTAGGCCCACATTATTTCAAATGAGATTTGTTTCAGTTGAGAAGCCTTAGGAAGACCAAGAAATTATACATGACTTTATATCTAGTTTATGTTATAGTTTATTGTTGTATATTTGAGGACTTTTCTAGAGCTAATAATGTAGACTTCAAGAAGGATCCATTTTCATTATGGTGTCCAATGTTATGGAGGCACAAATCCCCATACAATTTATATCAAGTGAAAAATGTTTTTTTTCCCTCTTTTAAGAAGATGATACATAGTCCCACCATGTCCATAATATCATTAGAAGCTACATCCTTTCTGTCATAGAAAGTATTTTTTTAAGCCATGGATCAAGAGTTCAATTTTATTAGACTTTATGTATTTCAAGGGAAACCCTCTATGTTGCCATTTTATGTTTCTGATAGACTTTTCATCATTGAAGTGTGAAAACAATACAAATATTGGGTGCATTTATTCAACGAGAAATAAATAAATAAATTTATCCCATTGCCATGGAAAGTTGGTGAAATGTTTGTGAATAACATTTCTCATTTAGATGAATATACAACTCAATTTGACTAGTTTAGTTTAAAACAAGTACATGAAATTCAGGGTTTTGACCCTAAGGATTTGTTTTTGACACAAATGTTTTTAATTGGATATGGCTCATCTTTTAGTAATTTTGTGCAATTAGAAAAATAAGGAGGAGATAACCAAAATCCTCTTGAATCATCTCTTGAAATCACCCTGGATGATATTGAGGAATTGACCAACAAAAATGAATACTAGAAGAAACGGGGTTGAGAAGCGACAAGTAAAAACCTAGACTCACCTAATGTGTCATAGAAGAGTAACTGGAAAAAAACAAAACCCCAAAATAGTGATCAAGAATAGAGAAGGTCTTCCACTAGAAATTCAGATGATGGTGGAGATAAAGACTCTACTAGAAAGATAATTGAAAAATCACACATCGTTCATATATCTATTAAAAGAAAAAGAGAAGTCCAAAAACAAGGACACCAAGTACATAAATCTAAAGTGAGTCTGAAAGACATGGAGGTTGATGACATGATAGAAGAGACTAGCTAGGATAAACATAGGATGATTGAAAGCATGGTTATAGCTAAAGAATTGGCTTCCTAAGAGCCAAGAATATTTCAAGAGGAATCTGTCACTTTGCACCATGCAGCCTACAATAAGAATTCGAAAAAATTGTTAATTGAAAACGTAAATTTGAAGAATAAAAAGATTTCAGAAAAAATGGAAATCAAAGATCAAATTTCAAGGGGTAAAACCATAAAAAATCATACAATTTCATGAAGCGACTGGAGAACCCTTAAAAGAGTCCATTGGAAATATAGAGAAGGAAAATTTTATCTTAAAGGAAAACGTAAAGGAATTGGAAAAATATTTCCTTCCAAGACCTTTGTTCATCAAAACCATCACTGCTATACAACGATTGTGCAGTCTTGAGGATGTACCGGAAATCAGGTGCATGTTGAATAGTTCATCAAGTTCAGTAATGTTTGTAAGAGAATATATAGGAGATAGCATTAACAAATGGATAGCTTTGATCCTTGAGATATGGGAGTTAGAAACAAATTCAACTACTTTCTCAACAAGGGTATTTCATTTCAAAGAATATCTCCAAAAGGATTTGGAAAATGATGAAGGTTTCTACAAGGAAGCAATGGGTACATTTTTGGAAAAGGTTTTAAGTTTAAGTGATATACATAGGAGAGATCAAAATATTCCTTCGAAGACTCATATGAAACAAATCAATGCTTGTTGGTTGAAAATAATTAAATTCTTAAGGGAAATGATGTATGAATGTGATGTCATTAATACTAAAACAAGTGATTTGTTCTTAAAACTTGTAGATTTGACTAAGGAAATTGAGGGTCCAAATTTAATTATGGACTCAATGCTCTTATCAAAAGAGAAATTACAAGAAAATTTGGATGCTTTGAAATTTTCTTGGGTCAGTGAATTTAATGAATAAACAATTGAATAATATGAAGAAGTGGAAAGATGGTTAGTCTGTTACGTAAAAAAAAATGAAAATATTGAGGACACACTTCATAAATTGAGCCTTGATTTTAACGCACTGGAAAATGAGTTATTTGAAACCAAGACTAAACATGAGATAATGGTTGCTCCTATGAGGGAGTATATTGAACAATGGTTAAGAAAATCCTTGCTTAAAATAACAGAAATGGATCAACAAGAAGCCGATAATACAATTATGCCACCTCTAGCACAATAGCATCCTATTAAATACATATCGGCAAGCAAATAATAGTTTCGATATTCCATCATAGTAAGTCAAGTAGTCACTTTCTTTTTCTCTTACCTCTTTTTCTTTCTCAGTTATTAGTAGTTTTTCCTTTCCTTTTCCGTAATTTGTGAAAACCAAAGGCCGACCCTTGATTGTGTCCCTTTTGTCTTCCAGGTATCTCTTTAATTTCATGGTCCATGGGAGCCCAATGCCAATCCTCTTTGAAGGGAAAATGCAATTTACTTTTTATGAACTTTACATTCATTATTGTTTTTAACAAATACATCTATTATCTTTTGAGGTTCCCAGAGAACTATTTGGGACATTACAATAATTATTTCTCATAATTTTAATTTTAAGCATGAGATTTCAAATGTGTGTCTATCAAAATATTTTTTTGGATGTTAATAGAATGATTATTTAAAGTTATTTTCCACATGCATTCCTTATTTTATTTCCTTGTGCTAAATAATGTGTCTTACTTTATTGAATATTATGATGGAAATGCTATTCTATGATATTATTTACTCCCTTGGTTTATAATCTTGTATTATAGTGTGAATATTTACTTTCTATAATATGTTTGGCCCTATCTTAGGTACTCTTTCCATGTAAATATTTGTTTCAAGAATAAGCATGGCCCTATCGTAGGCATCTGTTATATTGTATATTATTTAAATATAGAGGAGTTCCACCTCTTTAAAAACACAAGGGGATTTATCCTAGTTATGTTATCTTAAATATCATAAAACAATGTTTTAGATCAACATTTTTGGTGACCATACTGGGGAACAAAGAAAAGGACAGTTTCATAGACCAAAAATTCAGATGACTCTACTAGAGCCCAACAAACCTTAAATACACATTGGACTCATAAATAAAGGAAGTATTTTGCACCAGTTGTATGACCTAACCATAACAACTACAAGGATTCATCAAGAACTTGAAAGAATGTGGGAATCTCTTACTGAAGAAGAAGAAATAAAAATATCCTTGAGACAAAGAAAACAACACTAAATCCTTAAAATTTGGAATCATACTAAGGTCCATTGACAAGAAGTAAAAACAAGAAACTTGAGGTTCATCAAGAAACCCTAGATTCAACATCTAAATATATGAGCATAGAAATCATGGGTGATCGAGAAGAACAAATAAATGAAGTTACTAATGATGAAAGAGAAAGAAATGATAGACAAAGAAATCCAAGAATGAGAGCTAGATCTAGTCCACTCAATTTACAGGGAGAGAAACATCAGTTGCTAACTCTTCCTCCAGGATTTTTACCTATTTTTTGAGGTGATGGGATTATGTATCCTAAAAATCATATGGACCAGTTCCCTAGAATCAACAACATTCATTTGATTGAACATGATGATGTAATGATCATATTTTTTATTCAAACTTTGATAGACCCAACTTATGACTAGTATCTTTCTCTCACAACTCATTCAATTGACTCATTTAATGATATAGAAGACATGTTCACGACCATATATGAACAAACTCTTGCATATCATACTTTACCCACTCATTTCACCCAAATCCATCTTCAAAAGGGTGAAATAATCAGGGAATTTAATTTACGATTTTTCAAGACACTGAATCAAATCCTAGACAAACAATGTTTGAATGCCCCTGTATAATTTTAATGTTATAAGAATAGTATGCCTTCAAACATGAACTATGCAATAAGAGTTGCAGAAATAAATAAATTGAATGAAGCAATTCAAAAAGAAACATAAATGGAAGAGTACATGCTAGAGACTAATGTTGATCCAAAGATTATCCTTGGAAAAGTACAAAGACAAATGAAAAGTCTAGCATTTTCACCTAAGGGACCATCTATCTCTAGAAGTACTAAGGAACGAGCAGTTGGGGGAGGGAATTTTCAATTCCAATCCCCTAATGTGAGGAATAATCTTAAAGCTTCTCACGACACTCGAAAAAAAATATAAATTGCTCAAATGAGCATAACTATTCGAAAAATGCAAAATAAGATAACTCAAATCAAGACAAATGAAAATATCATTCCACCACATCAAGATATGAGAGTTACACTACCTAATCAAAGAGATAGAAATGAGAGAAAACAAATGAAAGAAGAGAATAGACCAATATCACCGAGAGTCCCAAATACAAATGTTGTTGTGCTAGAAGAAGTTACAGAAGAACAAAATTTTGTTCAAGACAATGGGCCTTTCGATGAAGAGTTAATCAATGATCAAGACCAAATATTAGAATTGGTCCAAATGAAAGAAAGTTCAACATATTTTCATATTCTTTATGAACAAGAAGGTTATTAATATACATAATGAGATAAAGTTGTTCAGAACATAACTCAAGAAAATAAATTTAAGGCAAAGGAACATCTAGAAAAAGGAAATGAAAAATCCAAGGTTCTAGAGCTAGCAAAACAATAACCAGTTATTAATCAGAAAATGCCACCATTACAAATGAACTATAATGTGGTTGATGAGTTGACTAAGCTTCAAATTACTTTTCCATTCATGGAGGTAGTTAAAATGCCCCAACAAAGAGAGAATATTTTGAATATTTCGGATGATACAAAATTAAGAATAGAAGAAATTGTGATGAACAAAAAGCAACAACAAAATATCATACTAGCAAGACCAAGAGGTAAGGTTCCACCATTTTGCATATTCTTAGAGAATCATGAATTTACATTGCACAATTTTCTGGTGGATAGTGGAGCCACTAACAATATCATGCCATTATTTGTAATGGAATCTCTTGGAATGGAATGTACAAAGTACTATGCACCGGGTGAAAATATCTATGCCATCGATTCTAGAAAAGTGTCATCTCATGGAGAAATTAAATATTTTTGTGCATGGATATAAGAAGCACCCCATATCATAATAGTATTCACTATCATAGTAGTTGATCTTCCCCCAACATACATTGTCGTCCTTGGTATATATTGGTGTTCAATGATTGGAGGATACATAATGAATGATGGGGAATTGCATGATGCTCTCAAATAAAGATGTAACAATGACAAGATTTCGTCAAGAACATAGGAAACTAGTATCACTCAAGAAGAAAGAAACTTAAATAATGCATAGCTATGTATATGTTGGAATTAGGAACTATGTTGTCTTCAACATAGAGAAAATGAATTCTCCCAAGAAAAGCGAAGAAAATTATTTTCAAGGTTATTGGAAAATTTCATTTGATGGTGCTCTCTCTAAGTCTGGAATTGGAGTTGGTATTGTTTTTTAAATCATTCAATCATGCATTTACCCACATGAAATCAAATTAGAGTTCCCCTATACCAATAATGAAGCAGAGTATGAATCATTAATCGTGGTATTAATTATAACCCTTAAAATGTGAGACATAAAAGATATAAGGGTAATTGGTGATTCAAAGATGGTTATCAATCATATCAAAAGATGATATAGAGTCAAGAAAGAGATTGAATAATTATGAAAGGAGAGTTTGGAAAATCATAGACTCTTTTAATTATTTCAATATTTCTTTTGTTCTTCAAGAAAATAACCAAAAAGTAGATTCATTGGTAGTAGCATCATCCCTTTTCAATATAGACAATTCTCAAAATTAGAATAATTTTCATGTCAAACAAGTTTTTTGACCATCAATACATGATAATCAAGAGTATTGGAAAGCTTTTGAAAACAATGAACACATTGAAAAATGTTTGGTAGACCAAGAGACAATATCATCTGATATCTCAGAAGAAATCCAAACCAATCAAAAGGAGATTCATGATCAGAGTTTGTTTTTATCCCTTAGAATTATTCTAGTCATGAATCCATTTGCACAAGGGATGACCAAACAAAGACCATGGACACAATGGAGAAATCCTCCATTAGAAAAGTTCAAGCAACTATGAAAATCAACATCGGTAGATGTGATTCCCCAAAGTACATAATTATTCGTACAATTTGTACTACTAAAAAGATTGAACAATACATTCTTCTTTTTAGGGAGTTTCAAGAAGTTTTTTATTGGATTTATGATGATTTAAAGGAATATGAAAAATCTATCTTCCAGCATTGTAACGTACCTAATGTCCCTGCTAGGGTCCTATTACCATCTTGTAATGTTCCCCCTTACCAACACTTACAACAACCTTTGATATCAATTTGTAACATCCCCAACCTCCCAGGATGGCCATGCCACTACAAACATCAACTTTTGTCGTTGTGATATTATTTGTAGTAGCCCAAGCTCACTACGTGACCCATGCTACTTCAAAATCCTAGTGCGTGGATACTACTTATAACGCTCCCTATTACAAGTAGACCAAAATATTTGTGCACATCCTTAAGGTACTATGCCCAGGCCCAAGTTGGGATTCTCTCCACGAGTATACTTCTTTTAATAGCTTTATAGAAGTAGAATAAATTTCAAAAATCTACTACGCTCTTAGCTTCTACAACACATATATATTGTTGTGCGCAATACATTCTGCACACATAATACTATTATGAATGAAATAAATCCATCGTTGCAATTAGATTCAAACACCTTTTTGCGCATGGACTGCATCAATGTGCATACAACAATTTATACCCTGCCTTGGTATCTTCAAGCCATACCACAGAGTTTAACTTAACATGAATACATAATAATTGTCATACTTCACATGTGCAACAATATTATACAGATTAACCATACATTTAGCTAACAGGAAACACTTATAATTGTCATTCCCACATATGTCACATCATATAGGAGAAGGAACACATATACATATATGTAGTAACATTACACAGAATTAACCACAATATTCATATGCAATTTCATATAGGAAGATAGACCCATTAAAAATATGAACATTAGGGCACACAATAATTAATCAAGCATGTGAAGGACACTTATCTTTTATGAAAAGTCACCAAATGCATGCAGGACTCAGATGTTCCTCCCAGCCATAGACTATCTCGCTCTTAATCTTTCAACAACAAGTCACCCCCGAGTTGGGGCTTAAAATCCATAGTAAAAAGGGTTCCTATTGCCAAGATATGGTATGATATTCAACAAAAAGATTGGTCCAAGGTGTCGACTATTGAAACTAGCCTACAATCCCTCATTCCCCACATGCATGTCCCACCCTAGAAAGTGCTCCCCTTCTCTACTCAACAATCCTTCAGTTTCCCCACTTCCCTGCTAGGGCTTCAACAACAGACTGGAAAGGAAGTATCTGAGCCCTGTATCTAATTCCTAGTTCACTAGGGATAAATTCCTACAAAATTCTCACCTGGAGAGAATTCTAACGAGCCTGAAAACCCACTTCTTCGACACAACAAATCTCTCACCTAGAGAGAAATTCTCACGGGCCTAACAACCCGCTTCTTTGACACACAGGCCTGAAAAATCACTTCTTCGGCACAATTATCTTCCTTATATGGATACCCCCTTATAGATAGGTGATGATAGTATAAAGTACATATCACTACAAGTCATAGACAAGTATGGTTAGTCGGTTCGAGCTCATATGGTATCCAAGATGGAGTTAAACAAAATGTGTATTCCCCCAAAATACACTAAGGCTCAATAATATATTTGCATGGTCATAACTAGAAACTTGTCACCTTCAGGACTATATTATATCCACTTGGTGACTCGTTCCCATCCTTTAGAAACTTAGAATAATACATATCCATAAATTAAACTTTCAGAAATATTAATAAAATATTCCCTTGACTTAAGCTCCCCCTCTTTCCTTTTCATGGAGTTTAGCCCCCCACCTCTTTTCATCTGAGTTGAGTCTGCATGCAGTGATGTGATTATATTATAAAACTTGAGGGTGATTATATTTGCAATACATGTGCATTGTCTGTTTGCATCCATGCTCACCAACCTCAAAACACACACATATATAAAAAGGCTCTCTATCCTCAAACTTGTATGCTTAATCTAGTGTGCGCAAAACTATGAGATGTATTCACTCTTCCTTTGTGCACCATCTTCGGGCACTAACACAGGTGCGGGATACACTGTGTAATGTGAGTGTTTTTCTTTGATGCACAATCGTTGTGCAAACACCAAACTATGGGATGTGCACACAAAAATGAATACAAGACTTGATACCAACGACTCACCAATATATCTATATCTATATCTATCTATCTATCTATCTATCTATAGATAGATAGATAGATAGATAGATATATTTACAGTTGGGGTTTGGCCTAGGGATATTACAAGCATGTCATACCAACCAAAAAGGGGTCAAAACATTTTAAGAAAAAATTAAGAATGATAAATCCAAAATTGAATCCCTTAGTGAAAATGGAGTTAGAAATATTGAAAAAATATGGTATAATTTTTCCAATTAGACATTCATAATGGCTTTCAAATCCTATGGTGTATCAAAGATAACTACCCAATCCCAAACATGGAGATGCTACTACAATAGGTCACTAGTTCCACATTGACATTTATGTTAGAAGTATTTTATGGATATAATAAAGTCCTTGTGGCTGAAGAAGATAGACCTAAGACCGCATTTGTTACACCATGGGTAACATATGCTTATATATGTATGCCATTTGGAATGAAGAATGATGGTGCAACATTTCAAAGAGCAATGGAACATGATTTTAATGATTTAATTGGGAAGTTTATGCCGTATTATCAAGACGGTTTAACAATTCATTCAAAATTAAGAGAAATGAATTTTAAACATATCATACAAGTGTTTGAACGATGCAAGATGTATGTCATATCTTTGAATCCAAATAAATGTTTTTTTTCCATATATGAAGGGGATATCCTTGACCATATTGTGAGTAATGAAAGAATATACATTGATCCAGAAAGGTTTAAGGAAATAAATGATTTAAATCCTCCTACATATCATAAATGAGTACAATATTTCTTTGGAAAGATAAATTTTGTATGAAGATTTGTTCCAGATTATGCCACGATTGTCAAGCCAATAAACAAGTTATTAAAGAAGGATCACAAATTTGAATGGACACCAAAAACTCAACAAGATTTTTCAGAAATCAAACATGCAATCACTACTACTCATGTTTTTGTTAGTCCTACTTTGATAAATATTTCATATTATATTCATGTTCTTCAGAAGAGACTATTTCCTCCATCCTCACCCAAGAAAATGAGAAAGGAGAAGAACTTCCAATTGCTTTCATGAGAAAAACCTTGCACAATTATGAACTGAATTATTTATGATTGAAAAGAAATCCCTCTCCCTGGTCAAGGAAATAGCTCATTTTAGAACCTAAATTTTCACAGCTCACATCATTTCTTATGTACCACACTCATTTGTCAAGATACTTCTCAATCAACAACTCACATAAGGTAGATGGGAAAATTGGTTGGCTAAGCTTCAAGAATATGATTTAGAAATAAAGTGATCTAGGTGGATATTAGTGTCCACCCATCTATTCCACTGGCTTGAAATACATTTTTACACGTTGGCAGTTTTTCTATAGTTTTTCAAGTCCCAAACTTTCGGGACCGTTTTGAGGCCCTAAAAGATGTTTTTTTGACATTTGGGGGCTTGAGAGAAAGTTGAGGGATGAAGCCTTAGCTCATTCAGATTGTGTTCTTCTTGACTAGAAATTTTCAATGAGGTATCGTGTGCCCCAAATGAATATCGTATGCAAAAGTTATGCCCTTGGGAAGTAGATGTATCAACTACCCCCATCGGGGCTCACAAACCTTTTGGCGTTTCATCTTCCAGGGTTAGGGTTTTTTTATTTTCTTTAAGTTAAAAAATACTTTGGAGCCTCATTGTAAACATCATCTTCTTGCGAATGAGCATAGTCGTCACATCTCTTCTCATAGATAAGTTTCCACCATTCTAGCGAGTTCATTCACTTTCTATTTTTACAGTTTCTGTACATTTCTCTCATTAATAGAAATTGTGTGTTATTGTATCTCTTTGTTTCTTGCAATTTTTATGTGTATTTCATTGTTCGATCTCTTCTTTCATTTTGTTCCCAAAATAATTCATATCATCAAGCCTCTAAAATTTTTTAAGGGACAAGGACTATGCAAATTTATGACTAGAATTGAAGCTATAAACATTTTTTCTCCCAATACAAGAAGTGTCATCATACATAGTTTATCTCTAAAAAAATTTAAGTGGTATAAGGACATAATATTTTATCTTAAGTATGGCCAATTTCCTATTGAAATGTCTTATAGAGAGAGGATAGATTTAAAGATGAAAACCAATCAGTATGTATTAGTTTTAGGAGTTCTCTTTCAAAGAATTTTTTATGGTATTTTTATTGAGATGTTTATATCATTTAATGTCCAAATAAATACTGCAAGAATTTCATAAGGGATTTTGTGGTGGAATTTTTTCACTTGTTATAACTACTCACGTAATCATTCAGGTTGGTTATTATTGGCCAACTATGTTCAAACATGCTTATTCAATGATTCAAAAATTATTCCCATGCTAAATTTTTTCAAGAGAGATGAAAAGCGAAATGATGCCACTACAATATATATTAGTTGAATAACCATTTGCACAATGGGGCTTGGATGTAATTGGCCTAATAAAACCAAAATCTATTAAAGGAAATTCATATATCCACACTGCAACTGACTATTTTAAAAAGTGTCAAGAAGTTACAATCTTAAGAAATACTGACTCAAAAAAATTAATCATGTTCCTAAAGGAGAACATTCTATCCATATTTAGTTTCCTTGAAAAATTCATAATAGATAATGGTTCAATTTTGATTGGATCCAAATTTACAATTTTTTGTGGAGAATATGGTATTATCATGGGACAATCATCCAACTATTATGCTCAAGTAAATGGTTTGGATGAATCAACTAATAAAACTTTGATTAAAATTCTTAAGAATACTATTGCAACAAATCATAAAAATTGGCATAAGAAGTTGACATATGCACTTTGGGAAAGTTGTCTCACTCCAAAATACAACATTGGACATTCTCCATACACCTTGGTATATGCAAAAGAAGTAAGGATTCCATTACATCTGGAATTGGATGCATTTCTCATGGCCATGGCAATAAAAAATGAAGATATGGAATAAATCTCACCGCTGCAAAAATGGTACCATGAACTGTTGCAACTAGAAGAACAAAGAGTACAAGCACTAATGACCATGAGCAAGAGACACCAAGTGGTTAAAATATATTTTGACAAGAACACTACTAAAAGATATTTTCAAAAAGATCAATTGGTTTTGTTATGGAACAAAGAAAATGAAAAACCATCTTTTCATACAAAGTTTGAATCTCTTTGGATCGATCCATTCCATATTGAAAAGGTTATTCTTTTCAATTCTTATTCGTTGAAAGACATGAAAGGAATAGTTCAAGCATTACCTGTAAATTGGAAATACCTCAAGCACTTCTTTTGTTAATCCCCAATTCTCAACTTGTGCATAGACCTTTGAAATATTTATTCCTCTATATTTTCTTAGTCTGTATTGTTCCTTTTTCCATTTTTTTGTATTCTCCCTT
The DNA here is from genome assembly GCA_000966675.3 of Picea glauca. Classification (NCBI taxonomy): domain Eukaryota; kingdom Viridiplantae; phylum Streptophyta; class Pinopsida; order Pinales; family Pinaceae; genus Picea; species Picea glauca. Next base: position 178,164 of record JZKD02S0069752.1, read on the forward strand.
CTAAAAATATTCTATTTTGAATCCATTTTCCCAATGGACAAGTATATCTAGATTATCAACAACCCATAGGAGGTCATTGTCCCACAGTTGGAGCCAGATGTTGATACACTTTTATTGATCAACGTTATTTTATATTGGTCCATACACAATCAATTTTCTTGTTCCTTGTATATCCTATACTTAGCCATTTTTCTTTGAAATACAGGTTGTGGAGTGGGCTACCACCAAGTTCCTAAGTATGAAAGTCTATGAGTCTATACTTAGTCTATTTTCCACCCGTCCAAAATCATAACACTTTTTTTATTTGTTGAAAAAGACTTATTGAGGGAGGGTAATCCATTCTTCACCCTACAAATACCCACGTCCCGCAAACCCACAAAACTCAAAAAGACCCTTCCCATTTCCACACCACTCATAACATACCTTTTTCATTTTTTACACCTAACCAATTTCCTGAATGTAGATGCGCGATCCTCCCTTCGTTTCTATTTTACCTTTCCCTAACCATGCATCCTACATTTCCACATACACCAAAATGATTTACATATTTCCATAACCCTCAAAATCAACCTTTTGGTTCTTCGTATATTTCTTGAATGTGGGTGTGGAATTCCCCTTATATCTCCCCTTTTGTTCTCCATATCTCGCAATATCGCATCCCGCATCTCCACAATCACCATAATGCACCATCCATCCCTCACTTTACACCTCCATACTTAACCATTTTTCATACGCCTTGATACCATATCATCGTTCCCAATGACATTTATTTCCCATCACCACATCAACTTCCACTTTATAATTGAATACCATTATTAAGTGGCATGAGTTTTGTAAAATCTCTGCCATAAATCTAAAATTAGGTCGTGCAATTGGAAACATCTGTTGGAGTTACTTCACACACACCTAGGATTTATTTTTCCTAAGGTTTTTATTTGTTTATTAGTCATTATTAGTCATTATCCAATCTCCTATATTTTAGGAGAGAATATTCTCTTTCAGTTCACACTTCAGTTTGACTAGTTGAGTTGAGTTTAGATGTTGCATTGGGATCATCACCATGCAACATTGGGATCATCACCATGCAACATTGGGATAATCACCATGCTAATTCGACCTTGCCTTGGTATCATCACCAGAGTGGCGCATTATCCTTGATTCCTTGAGTTAAATCCTCACTACTTTTTGTTCAGTCATATAACTGAAGACTAGTTGACTAGTTAACTCAACTAGGTGACAATTCACTCCCGTAACTGCCTGAGAGACTAGAATAGGTGGCAGTTCACTCCCGCAATTTCTCGTGTGTGTCTAGATCACTCTAGACCACCACTATTGTGACTTGGCTCACCTCAAGTCGAACTCATTGAGTTATACAGAGTATATCATGTGTAAATTATTCATTATTCACAATGGTTAATGAGACTTCTTTCCATTCTTTCTCTCCTTCTTCTTCTTTTGCCAGTCCTCTATGAAAATATGTGTATCATTGTTTAGATAGATCTATTATGTGAAGTTTCAACACATTTACATGGTATCAGAGCCGATAGAGTGCTAAGAAAAATCCACACCAAAATGTTTTGCAGGTACAAAAGATTGAAGACGACAGAAAGATGGAATTCCAAAAAGAATTCATTCTTACACCTTACAACTATTTTGCATGGAAGGAGAAAATAGTCATACATCTCCAATATAGAGGGTTGTATAGGTTAACCATGAATACATATACAGAGCCGACATCATCCATAGAAAAATCCAAGTACTTAAATCGCATGGATGAGGCACTCAGAACAATTTGCAGTCTTATTTCTCTCGATCTCCTTTTTCATATATCTTCCTGTAAGACTCCC
>JZKD02S0069752.1:189402-225412 GCA_000966675.3 Picea glauca
GGAAGGTATGCACCCCCTAGTTACGTGTAGTGTTTGAGGCAGCGCACCGATTTTTTTTTTGGGGCGGTTTTTGTTATTTTTAGCGGATTTTGCTATTTTTAGCAGTTTTGTAAATTAATCCCGTATTAAGGGATTAGGGTTTTGGTATCTAAGGAATACCTAAAAACATTGTATATATATTTTACAGTGAATGGTGAAATTCAATATAATGAATATAAGAAAGGTTTTCCCGGTTGAGGGTTTCCGATATAAATCTCTGTGTACTATGTGAATGAGCCATTGATTAATTTCTATTTTTCTTAAGAATCTATATGCATTGCTTTACTTCACATGTTTAAAAATTACACTTCACACACACCTAGGATTTATTTTTCCTAAGGTTTTTATTTGTTTATTAGTCATAATTAGTCATTATCCAGTCTCCTATATTTTAGGAGAGAATATTCTCTTTCAATTCACACTTTAGTTTGACTAGTTGAGTTGAGTTTAGATGTTGCATTGGGATCATCACCATGCAACATTGGGATCATTGCCATGATAATTTGAACTTACTTGGTATCATCACCAGAGTGGCACATTAGCCTTGATTCCTTGAGTTAACTCCTCACTACTTTCTGTTCAGTCAGTTAATTGAAGATTAGTTGACTAGTTAACTTAACTAGGTGGCAGTTCACTCTCGTAACCACTGGTGTGTGTCCAAATCACTCTAGACCACCACTATGGTGACTTTGTTCACCTCAAGTCGAACTCATTGAGTTATACAGAGTATATCATGTGTAAATTATTCATTATTCACAACGGTTAATGAGAATTCTTTCCATTCTTTCTCTCCTTCTTCTTCTTTTTCCAATCCTCTCTGCAAATGTGTGTATAATTGTTTAGCTAGATCTATTCTATGCAGGTTCAACAAATTTACAACTTCAAGTTGAGAGATACAAAATTTTATAACCAAGTAAATACATGATAAAATTAAATAAGAAATTAAAAACCCCATTGCAAAAATATTGTATTGACAAAAGTTCCATCTATTCATAGAAAACAATATTTGTAAGACATGTCAAGTAAAAGGAAGGAATTATATTGTGGTGACACTGTCAACACCTTGGGACGAGAATATCACCAATTTTATTGTTCACTAGCCTACAAGTGGTATTCAACTCTCCCATTCGAAGAGAAGAATTGAACAAGGTTTGGACCTCAGGTATTTCATTGACTAGATGCATGTTGAAAGTAGCTGATTTCAAAGAGTTGGTCCTATGGTGCATTGAAAAATTCAATATTGAGAGAAGAATTATCCAGATACAAGGAAAACCATTGATCTCTTCGGTCCCTTCAGTGTTTAGAAGGATGTTGAGACTTCTTGAATCTAGTTTGACAGTCAAAAATGATGAATTCAATGCCTTTCTTAAAGCTCATAGTGGAGGAATGGAGTTCCTTGAAAGTTTCCTCACAAGTCCAACTAGTGACGCTAATGCTACATAGGTTGAGGTATGCTCTTTAAAATACCCATATAAATAATTCACCTGGCTATTTGCCGGAATAATTGAATAGGAGTCCACAACCTCAATGACTAAGTATATTGCATATATTCTCTATCATTCAATTCATGAAAATGAAATAATTGACTAGGCCCACATTATTTCAAATGATATTTCATTTTAGTTGGGAAACCTTAGGAAGACCAATAAATTATACGATAATTCCTATCTATTTTATGTTATAGTTTATTTCCATATATTTGAGGACTTTCCCAGAGCTAAGAATGTAGACTTCAAGAAGGATCCAACTTCATTCTGGTACCTAGTGTTATGGAGGCACAAAGCCCCATACAATTTATATGAAGTGAAAAATGGATTTTTTTCCTCTTTTAAGAAGATGATTCACAGTCCCACCACGTCCATACTATCATTAAAATACACATCTTTTCTATCAAAGAAATGAGTTTTTGAAGCCATGGAGGAGTTTGGTTTTATTAGACTTTATAGATTTCAAGGGAAACCCTCTCTACTGCCTTTTTGTGTTTCTAATGAACTTTTCATCATTGAAGTATGAAAACAATACAAATATTTGGTGCATTTCTTCAATGAGAAAAGAAAAAATCAATTTATCTCATTGTCGTGGAAAGTTGGAGAAATGTTTGTGAAGAACAATTCTCATTTAGATGAATATACAACTCAATTTGACCAATTTAGTTTAAAATAAGTACAAGAAATTCATGGTTTTGACCCTAAGGATTTGTTTTCAACACACATGCTTTTAATTAGATATGGATAATCTTTTAGTAAGTCTGTGCAATTAGAATAAGGAGGGGGAGATAACAAAAACACTCTTGAAGCATCTCTTGAAATCACCTTGGATAATATTGAGGAATTGGTCAGCAAAAATGAATATTACAAGAAACTTGGTCAAGAAGCGACTGGTAAAAACCCATGCTCACCTAATGTGTCACGAAAGAGTACCTTGGAAAAAATAAAACCCTGAAATAAAAATCAAGAATAGTTTATGTCTTCCACCATAAATTCAGATGATGGCGGATATAAACACTGTACTAGAAAGACAATTGAAAAACCACGCACTATTCATATCTCTATTTAAATAAAAAGAGAATTCCAAAGATAAGGACAAGAAGTAATTGAAGCTAAAGAGGGTCCCTAAGACATGGAGGTTGACGACATGATAGAAGAGCCCAACTGGGATGAATAGAGGATGATCAATATCAAGGTTATAGCTAAAGAATTGGATTCCTAAGAGCCAGATATTTTTGAAGAGAATTCTATCACTTTGCACCACATGACCTACAATAAGAATTTGAAAAATATGTTAACTGAAAAGGTAAATTTGAATAATAAAAAGGGTTCCAAAAAATGGAAATCAAAGATCAATTTTCAAGGAGTAAAACCCTCGAAAATCGTATAGTTTCATGAAGCGACTAGAGAGGCCTTAAACGAGTCAATTGATGATATAGAGAAGGGGAATTTTATCATAAATGAAAACGTAAAGGAATTGGAAAAATATTCGCTTCCAAGACCATTGTTCACTAAACCCATCACTGTTATATAGCCATTGTGCAGTGTCGAGGTTGTAACAGAAACCAACTCTAGGTTGAAAGGTTCATCTAGTTTATTAACAACCATAAGAAAATGCATTGGAGATAACATTAAGAAAAGAATAACCTTTATCCTTGAGATATGGGATTTATAAAAATGATGAAGTTTTTACAAGGAAGCAGTGGGTACATTTTTGGAAAAGGTTTTAAGTTTAAGAAATATACATAGGAGAGATCAAAATCTTCCTTCCAAGACTCGTATGAAACAAATCAATTCTTGTTAGTTGAAAATAATTAAATGATTAAGGGAAATGTTGTCTGAATGTGATGTCATTAATACTAAAAGGGGTGATTTGTTCTTAAAACTTGTTGATTTGACTAAGGAACTTGAGGGCCCACATTTAACTATGGACTCAATGCTCTTATTAAAAGAGAAATTACAACAACAGTTGGATGATTTGAAAGTTTCTTCGGCTAGTGAATTTAATGACTCAATTGATTATTCTAAAGAAGAAGTGGAAATATGGTTAGTCTCGTATGTGAACAAGAATGAAGATATTGAGGACACACTTCATCAATTCAACCTTGATATTAAGGAGATGGAAAATGAGTTATTTGAAACCAAGACTAAACATAAGATAATAGTTTCTCCTATGAGGGAGTACATTGAACAATGGTTAAGAAAATCCTTGGTTAAAATAACTGAAATGGATCAACAAGAAGCTGGTAATATAGTTATGCCACCTCTAACATAGAAACAACCCATAAAGACATATCAACAAGCAGATAATAGTTTCGATATTCCATAATAGTAAGTGAAGTAGTCACTTTATTTTTCTCTTACCTCTTTTTCTTTCTTAGTTCGTTTTCATTTTGCATTTCCTCTTTTATAATTCAAGAAAACCAAAGGTGGGCCCCTGACTATCTCCTTTTTGTCTTCTAGGTCTCTCTTAAATTTCATGGTCCATGGGACCCCAATCCTAGTCATCTTTGAAGGGAAAATGCAATTTACTTTTTATGAATTTTACAAATATTATTATTTTTAACAAAGACACATATTATATTTTGAGGTTCCTAGAGAATTGTTTGGAACATTAAATCAATTATTTCTCATAATTTTAATTTTAAGCATGAGATTAAAATGTGTTTCTATCAAAATATACTTTGGATCTTAATGAAATGATCATTTAAATTTCTCCTCCATATGCGGTCCTTATTTTCTATCCTTGCGCTAAATAATGTGTCTTACTTTGTTGAACACTATGATGTAAATGCCATTCTATGAGACTATTTACTCTCTTGGTTTATAATTTTGTATTACAGTGTCATTATTTACTTTATGTAAGATGCATGGTACTATCTCAAGCATCTTTTATACTCTTGTAGGTTATTTAAACATAGAGGAGTACCACCTCTTTAAAAATGTAGGGGGATTTATCCTCATGATGTTATCTTAAATATCATAAAATATTCTTAACAATATTTTAGATCAACAAGAAATTAGATTGAAAATTGTGGTGGAAACAAGATGACACAAATGTGGAATCTAGTTATTGATTTAATAAACACAAGCTCCCTAAAATATTATTTCAATAAATCCTTACAACTCTACTTGTAAAATATGCCAAGAGACACTATTTCCAAAACAAATGTTGGGAAAAAAATTCTAACTTGAAAGAACATTTCCAGAGTAACTTTGCTTTTTAGAGTTTTGTTGCCACAAGATCAACTACCTCAAAGTAACATATCCTTTTAAAACTCATTCTCAAGGGTTAAAATATATTTTTTGTGGATTTAAATTGGGTTCCTTTGTAATATTCTAGATATGAAATAGTATGCAGAACAAAAATAATTAGTTAGAAATGGAAGATGAACAACAATATAACCAGAAAAACACCACAATAATACCAAAATGATACCAGAATAACACCAGAAAGAGCACTTTGATTATTGAGAGAAATGTTCACTTTCCTCTTCAAGGGGGGAACCTCCAACAGAGCATAGGTCTATTACAATAATATCCAAGACAAAACTTCTCATACCCTCGACTCCTATTTATACTAAATATGTCTATCAAAAGAACAATCTAGAGGAAGATCCTTCTAGAAGTAAGAGATTCTATTAGGACTTCTTACATTGGACTTATTCTTCCTTATTGCTAGGCCTTATTAATATTGACCTTTATTACATGGAAATATATTATTCTACCTACATGAGGGGTTATGTCCCTAACATGTCCTTCCCCTTAAAAGAAGCCTTGTCCTCAAGGCTTGAGATGAGGAAATTGTTACAAAATGGTAATTGGTTCCCAAGTGGCATCTGTTGGAGTTATATATTTCCACTGGACTAACACTTCCTTGATGGTTTGCTGACATAGACGATGCTCACGCAGGTCCAAAACTGCTTGTGAATGTAGCCAAATGGATCCTTCTTTTTCCAACTCGAGAAGGTTGGTTTGAGTTTGGCACTTAGTTCCAATCACCTTCTTTAAGCAGGAAACATGAAAAACATGATGGAGCTTAGAATGACTGGGAAAAGATAACTGATAGGCCACCTGTCCCACACGCTTGAGAATGATATAAGGACCATAAAATTTAGGTGCCAATTTCTGATAATGGTCAACCTTGAGGGAATTTTTCTTGTAAGGTTGCAGTCGAAGAAACACCTGATCCCCTTCTAAAAATTGATGTTCAAAGAGACCTTGATCTGCTTGTTGCTTCATGCGATTCTAGGACATGACCAAATTCTCCTTGAGGGTACAGAGAATAACCTCTTGAACTTTAAGCGTTTGGTCAACCTCCTGGAACTTTAAGAGACAAATATGAGAGAAATGAAGGTGGATTTTTTCCATATACCACTTCAAAAGGAGTCATGTGGGTAGTTGTATGGTAATAAGTGTTGTACCACCATTCAACTAGTGGTAACCATTGAGCCCACTAATTTTTACTTTCCGATGAAAAACACCTCAAATATGTTTCCAAACACTTGTTGACAACTTCAGTTTGACCATTAGTCTGGGGATGATAAGTTGTGCTGAGATGAAATTGGGTGCCTTGGAGCTTGAACAGTTCTTGCCAAAAATTGCTGGTGAAAGTTGGGTCATGATCATAAACAATAGAATGTGGCATGCCATGAATCTTGAAGACCTTATCCATGAAAAGTGGAGCCACAGTGGATTTTGTAAATGGGTGTTGAAGAGCACAAAAATGAGCATACTTGGAAAGACGATCAACTACCACCATGACGATTGATTTATTTCCTGATTTAGGTAAGCCTACAACAAAATCCATAGAGATATCCCACCAAATAACAGGTGGAATCGGAAGCGGTTGTAGTGTTCTAGGAGATTCGATTGTTTCTCCCTTGTTGCGTTGACACACATCACATTCAACCACAAAATTATGAACGTCCCGTTTCATACCATCCTAGAAAAAAAAACGTTTGACCTGGTCATAGGTTTTGGTAAACCTAGAGTGCCCATCGGTGGGTGTAGCATGAAGCTTAGAAAGTACTGTGGATTTAAGTTTTGACTGTTTACTTAAATAAAAATTACCTTTGTATCAAAGCTCATCATTGAGCCAAGAGTACCCTTGGGAGACTGGAGAATTGGACTGCAATTTTTGTATCAGATGCGAACTTTTGGGATCGTGTAGTCATTCCTAGCGAACAACTTGGAGCCAATCTGGTACAATGAAGGAGAGAGAAAAAAGGGACCCTTCATATTCATATTTTCTAGAAAGTGAATCAACAACCACATTGTCTTTTCCTTTCTTGTAAATGATCTCATAATCATATCCAAAGAGCTTAGTCACCCATTTTTGTTGCTCTAGGGAGGAAAGGTGTTGTTCTAGAAAATACTTGAGGCTTTGATGATTTGTCTTAATTTGGAAGTGTTTCCCCAATAGATAAGGGTGCCAAAGATCCACGAAATGAAGAATAGCCAAAATTTCCTTTTCATATATTGATTTGACCAAATTTCGCTCTGACAGTTATTTGTTGGTAAAGGTCGACCTTCTTGCATAAGGGAGGCACCAATTCCTTTCTCGGAAGCATCACATTCCAAGAAAAAGTTCTTTGTGAAATCAGGAAGGGCCAGGACTGGAGTGGTGCACAGGTCCATCTTTAGGGTTTGAAAATCCTAAGTAGCTACTGGAGTCCAAGTGAAAGAATTATTTTTAAGGAGAGCAGTGAGAGGTGTCGTAATCTTTCCATAATTCTTAAAAAACTTGCGAGAATAATCCGTTAAACCTAGAAATCCATGCAATCTTTTGACAGTCTTTGGGTGAGGACAATTTTTCATAGCTTCAATCTTTTTAGGATCCACCATGACACCGAACTTGCCAACAATATGAGTCATGGCCCAAGTACTCGACTTCTGAGGTGCCAAAAGAACATTTAGATTGTTTGAGGAAAATTTGCTGCTGAGAGAGTAGATGGAGAACTTGATCCACGTGAGAAAGATGGGTTTTCTAGGTTTTACTATAGATGAGGATATCATCAAACAAAACTAAGACAAAATGCTGGAGAAAAGGACGAAAGACATGATTCATGAGGCTTTGGAAAGTGGAGGGAGCATTACACAAGCCAAAGGACATGACCAAAAAATCATAGTGGCCCTCATGAGTTCTAAATGCAGTCTTAGGAATGTATGCCTCTTTCATATGGATCTAGTGGTAGCTAGAATGAAGATCAATTTTAGTAAAGAACTGGGCGTCGCTCAATTCATCCAAGAGGTCATCAATGAAAGGAATGGGGATTTTTTCTTTAATGGTCAATTTGTTGAGGGTGCGAAAGTTAGGAAACATGTGCCAAGAACCTTCTTTATTAAGAACCATGACCATAGGATAAGAGTAGGGGCTTGTACTAGGGAAAATAGCACCTACATTGAGCATTTCTTGAAAATTTTTCTCAATTTCATTTTTTTGGGAAAAGGGGTGATGATAGGGACGAATATTGGGAGGAAGGCTTCCTGGAACAAGGGGAATGGAATGATCATGAACCCATGGGAAGGAGGGAGTCCCTGGGGAGTGGAAAAAAACACTTTATGTTTATAGAGGATGGATTGGAGGTCCTGCAATAGAGAGGGTATCTCGGTTTCTTGTATGGAATGGAGTTGAGCTATAATGCCAGAATGACCTTTTTTTAGCAGCTTTTCCATGTGATGGGAACTGATGATCTCCGGGGAATGGGTGGTGATTCCTTGGAACTTATATTGTTTTCCCTCCTAGTCAAATTGCATGGTTAATTCCTTAAAATCCATCAGAATGGGACCCAAAGTCCTTATTCATTCTACACCCAACACAATTTCACAACCTCCCATGTCGATAGAAAACATATGAGATTCCAGATGGTATTCACCAATTTGGAGATGCACATTTTCACAACGCAAGCAACGCTTTTTCCTACCTTCATTGGCTCTTAAGGAACTAATCACATATCGAGCTGAGCATTACTTTAGTATATTAGGTTGTATTCGGTTGGCATCAAATCTATTATTACGTTTTTATTGGATATTGACAGATGGATGAGGATTCTGTGCAATTATACTAGTTTCGAGCAAAAACTCAGTTTAGATGTACTGGGTACTGTAGGAATTCTCACCTTGAAAAGGGAGGATTAAGCAGGAACAAGGCTAATCACTCCCTCCACATTTCATGGACCCGCCATTGGAAATCATGATTTGAAAATTATTGACGACACAGATATAAAAATTAGTTTCTTGGGAAATGCAACAATGAATAAAATTATGGGTGCTTCCACTATCAACAAGAATGATGAACTTCCTATGCTTAATGTAACCAATTATCTTGAGGGTTTGGGGAGAAGAGAATCCAGTGAGATCATTTAGGGAAATGATCGGTTCTACTTCGAGAGGGTATGAGAGAGGGGTCATGTTAGTGGGTTCAGATGGCATGGACACAAGGGGAGCCTCAACATCCTCTTCCAAAACATCCTCTGAGATGGCCATAAAAAGATTTTGTTCCTTACACTTGTGACCAGGAAAATATTTTTCATCACAATTATAACAAAGGCCTTTGAGTTGGAATTCAACCATTTCGACCCTGTTCAATTTCTGGATCTTTAGTGGAGTAGAAGGAGGAGTGAGAGTGAATGGTTTAGTGCGAGGAATAAAGAAGGGTTTTTGGTTTTGAGAAGAGACAATATGTTGTTCTTCCTTATCTCTTTTAGTAGTTTCCACCCAAATCCGAGGCCAAGACATGAGGACATGGGCATGAATCTCATCCTTGAGGCCACTAATAAAACATTCTCAGGAAAAAGCATTAGACATGTACTCTGTACGAAAAGATAGTCACTCAAAAGAAACTATAAAGTCTTCCACTGTGCTAGATTGTTTCAACTTTGTCAAATGGCCTAAATGGTTGGTGTCAGTTTCAAAGCATTCATAAATCTCTTCCAAAAAGTGTGTCCAAGCCACATACCCTTAGCGGGCATTTTTTCTCCATTTCCATCATTGCCAACTTTCTTGATCTAGATGGAGAATACCATACCAGAGTTTGGCCAACTCATCTGTAATGCCATACAAAGAGAAATAATGTTCCATTTGAGTTACCCAACTAGTGGTATCCAATCCATCAAATTTGGTCACATCCACATGCAGAAGGCATGTGTCATGCTAAAAGTGATGGGGTTAAAAATTATGGGAATGAGAGGAAGTTTCACCTTCAGTATGCAAAGGTGGGTCAGATGAGGGAAGATTTGCAGGGATATGCAGCTTGGCACAGAGCATCGTAGTGATGGATTCAAGTTGGGTAGCAATGTCTTGTTTGATTTCCTCGATTGTGGCAGTGATGGAGGAATGCATGTTGGGTTTCTATGCAATTAGAGTGCAAGGTATTGAAGCAAGCTTCCAAGTCTTGGCTACAGGTATGGGCCATGATGAAGAGGGAACATGAAAAGGGGTGGGTGGGACCACACAAAAAATGGGTTATGGGTGAAGTCTATCACAACGATCAAGGTGGCGGGTTGAATCCAATGGGGTAAATCCAAAATAAGGGTGTTGGAAGGGGGTCAGGTCCACAAGAAAAAACAAATTGCTAAAAAATGATAGGTATGACTGCGATAAGGGAGAAGAGAGAAATCCAACGGAATAGGTCTCAAATAATGGTGCCAACAAGATCCAAACATTTTTTTTTTTTTACTCCTGCTGAGTTATACTCCGATATGGAGATTATTGTAGTGATGAAATGCCTAAATTCTTAACAGGAATAAATGTGTACTAATTCCACAACCTGAATGCAGGAGACACAGTTGCACAACAATAGATCTTGTCTATTTTGTTTTTGTTTATGTCCCAAAGGTTAGGGTATTCAAGGGTTTTCCTTGTGCTATAGCTCTCTGATATACATGCAGGGTCCAACAGTGATACTTAGACCAATATCTTAGGGCACCAACTAAGGAGGCTAGACGGTGCCCTTAGTCGTACTACCCAACTACCCAGGTACTAGACAGTATCTTCCCGAGTGTTGTTCTCAGTGGAACTATAGCAGTCAGGTGGTTGATCAGTTTATCTATGGAGGGATTAAGGAGATCTATGTTGATATTTATACAGGTGTTTTATGATGCACTAATACTCGAAGGGGTACCAACAAGGGTTACAAGGGTGGCCAATAGATGTGTGATTAAGTACCACTTGTATTTCCTACGTGCATGAATCTCTAACGGTGGGTTTATGTGCATAACAACATATATTTATAGCTTAAAGACGCTAGAATGTGTCTCTACCCTGAAAAAAATTTAACCCACAATGTTCTGTTAAGGAAGGTGCTCTAATACCACTTGTAATATTCCAGATATAAAATAGTATGCAGGACAAAAATAATTAGCTAGAAATGGAAGATGAACAACAATATAACCATAACAACACCATAATAATACCAAAATGATACCCGAATAACACCAGAAAGAACACTTTGATTACCAGGAGCAATGTTCACTTGCCTCTTTGAGGGGGAAACCTCCAGCAAAGCAGAGCTCTATTACAATAATATCCAAGACAAAACTTCTCATACCCTTGACTCCTATTTATACTAAATATGACTATCAAAAGAACAATCTAGAGGAAGATCCTTCTAGAAGCGGAAGCTTCTATTAGGTCTTCTCACATTGGACTTATTCTTCCTTATTGCTAGGCCTTATTAATATTGACCTTTAGTACATGGAAATATATTATTCTACCTACGTGAGGGGTTAGGTCCCTAACATCCTTACTCTTGAAAAATACTTAATTTCCACATGCTAGTAATTGTGTGACATTTGTTTACACCTATCGATATCCTTTGAACTTATCAAAACTTTTGAATTAAAAAAGGCTCAATAATCCATAACTTGTTACTATTTAGTCATAATGTTTTAACAATCAAAGGATGAATTTTTCAAAAACATTGCATCGATGTCCTTTCACGAACAATTTCAAATAATAGGCGACAAGTGTTCCACTAATGGGAAAAAATAACTTGTTTTTAATGAAGTATTATCATATATGAAAAATGGTACTAATCATTGGTTGGAAAAGGAAATAGGAGACAACTATTCTACTAATAGGAAAAAGTAACTTATTTTTTATGAAGTTTTATCATATGAAAAATTTGGTACTAATAGCTAGCTAGAAAAACCACTTGAACAAGTTTTACAATTGATGTATTGTCCAATGTTGTGATGTGAGAGTCAACATTGGGATTGGTGGAAACATGTGTAGAGATTTATACTGATGGATTTGATTTGAGAGGAAGTTAACACTGCCAAAACCACTTACCAATGAACATGTTCATGATTCAATAATATTTTATGCCACTTTGAAATTTAAAACATAGTAGCAAGGTTCACTCATATTGGCCTTTGTTGTATGGAAATTTACTACTAGTACATTTCAACAATTTTTTATACAAAATTAAATGAAATTTTTGTATAGTGTTGATGTGGTAGCGTCAAATTACTTTTTATTTTCTCTAATAATATACCTCATTTGTTTGAAAACCTTCGACCCATAAAACCCCCAATAAAAAACCCAAAAACCTTACTATCGTGCTTTCCAAAAGTGACTGAGAAAATGGACATCAGAATCAAAAGTGATCATGCGAGGGAGCCAAAGTAGGTACACATATGATGAAAAAAAAAATATGTAGTTTGTTGGGATGTAATGAGTTTGTTGTAGGGTATAAATAATCCCATTTTGGAGAAGTGACTGAGAACAACAAACACATAGTCTTGCTTTTAGAGAGTCATAGGAAGGCTTGAAATAAAATCCATAGAATTATCATCCCATGGATGGGTGGGAATGAGAAATTGATGATATAGCTTAATATTATGGTTTGTTGGATTATCCTAGCTACATAAATCATAATGGATAACATACTCATAGACCTAGTGAGCCATTAAAGTCCAAAAAAATGTGTTTTGGATGAAGGATCATTTTATGAGTGTCATAGTGTACTCCATAAAGAGAAGAATGCACCTCCAAAATAAGTAGAAGACAAGCCTCTAACTAGGGGACACAAAGTTATTGTAACCTATATAACTCTCAATCATGGAGAGTATAGTCTAAGAATGACATCTGATTAATTGTAGTAAGTTTTTGTATAGTTGTAATTACAAGGTCAAAATATAGGTAGATGCATATTGTTGTTTCCATTCCTCATAAACCAGAACATTTATATCTAAAATTTGTAGTTCCCGTGTAGGTGGGTGATTCAATGGATCTTCCATGGTATTAATACACCCTGTCTTGTACCTAAGAACCAAATGGAATTATTGAATATATCCTACTCACTTCATATGGTGTTTCTCTTGAATCTTGGATTGATAATTTATAAATATCAAAGGATGATGCTCTGTGTGCATAATTGTTTCTTTACCAAGCAAATAATGGTGCCAATTCTTTAGAATTTTTACCAAGTCATAAAACTCTTTATCATAAGTGGTATAATTGATTTTGGCACATGTTTAAATCTCAAAATGATATGCCATAAAGTGAACTCCCTATTTGAGTATAACTCCAGTGGTATATTGTGATGCATCACATTCAATCTCAAAGGATTGTTGGAATTGGGAATTTACAATACTATAATTGAACATAGACTTTTCTTTAACCATTGATCAGCCTATAGTGTCCAATCAAAGTGACATTGGTTAGACAGGTGATGCAAGGGGTGAGCCAAATGGGAAAATTTTTAAATGAACTTGTGATAGAAGTTTATGCCCTCAATAAAACTCCTGAGTTCTATAGTAGTGTGGTAATGACCACTACAAGAGTGCATCCACATTACATGGATCTAGTTGAATACTAACTGATAAGATCAAAATCCCAATATATTAAATAGGTTGTTAACAAAAAACATAGCTCTTTTTTTTTACTTCAATTTTATTGGCATGCAAAATGTTTAGAACTTGGTGGATATGTCGTATATGCTCATCCTAGATGTAGCCAAAGAAAAAAATGTCATCAAGGTTTATAATTACAAAGAATCCAAGATGAGGGTAGAACAAATCATTGATTAGTATCATAAAAGTTGGTAAATAATTGGTGATCCCAAAGGGTATAATGAACCATTCATAGAGAGAAAATTCATCTTTTAACATTGTCTTCCAAGCATTAGATTCCCTCACACACACTTGATGGTATCTTGATGTTAAATGTAGTTTAGTAAAATAGCAAGCTCCTACTAGCTAATCTAGAAAATATTCAATGTGATTTAAAGGGTATCTATTATTGATTGTGACCTTATTAAGAGTTTGATTGTCTGGGACCAAGTGCCAATTTGTGGAGTCATTTTTGGGAATAATAAAGGTTGGCGAGCCATGTGGAGAGGAGTTTATATTAATATTAACTATGGTCAAAAAGGCCTAAATATTCTCGTTAATCTATGTGATTTCAAGAGGGGAAAGATGGTAGGTGGTGAGTTTAGAAGGGAAGCCCCTAGTATCAACTCAATTTCATGTTGTATATGTCATGTATGGGGAAAAACCTATGGGTCTTCAATAATGTCTTAATATTCCTTAAGTAGGGAGTGAATGGAAACTGACATAGAATTTGTTTGATCTAATTTAGCTTCATGAGTAATGAAAATATGAAGGTATTTAATGAGTGTGACTTTTCAGATGGCATTGTTACTGGAGAGAGTTTCCTCTATAGAAGTGGTGGTTAAATGAACACAATAATGGATATCATCCTTAGTGAAGGTGTATAAATTGGTGAAAGCATCGTATTAGGAAAAATGAGCATGTTGGTAAGGTGTACCTAGAATAAACTCTACATAATAAAGAGGTGTGACATCTCAGATCACCACATCACAAAAAAATGGTCCAATAGAAAATGTGGTAGCGCAAGTCTATGATACCATAAATGAGATAACACCATATGTGATCCATCCTAGATGATATGGTTGTGGGTGAGGCTTGAAAGGGAGGGCCTATTATTTCACAGGAGTATGTGAGACTAAATTCTTTTGAATCTCATTATCCAAGATCGACTTAACCATCCAATCCTTCAATCGACAATTGTGAGTGAACATGGACCCTTTCTTAGTAGGACTATAATGTTGCACCATAAGCACAAGGTGAGGATAGAGTTTAGTAGGAATGGCCACATAAATTGGTTCTTGAGGAGCTATAACAAAAGGATTTGGATGGGTATAAAGTTTGTGAATAGTTTAGAGAATGATAATTCTTGGTGATATGTGAAGTAGTCTTATGAGAACTATAGTACTAGATAATTGTGAGTGGAGAGGCAGAATGGATAGAGGTTGATGTAGGGGATGGAATTGGATAGAAAGGAGAATGTGGAGTAAATGGATGCTTTCCCAATTTTCTCTTTGTTGTAAGAGTGTTCTAAAAATATTCAAAGAGAGATGCACTAGAGACTAGAGCCACTTCATTACACAATTGGGGCGATAAAACGTAATTAAATTTGGCAATCAATACCTCATCTAGATAAAAAAAAATAGAGAGTTTTATCTGTAATTTTTAAAATACCTAAATATATTGGTGCACTATTTGATTGGAACTATTGCAACTAAAGCCATCATGCCCATAAAACCTTCACCATATCCTGTAAGATAAAAACACTCACTTAGAGACTTGCACAAGTCATCCTAACTAGTAATTGCATTAGAAGTGTGTATGTGTTACACATTATTTTCATCACCCATATGACCATTAATGATGTAAACCTATCCTTTGTCTTGATAAGGATCAATGGCCTGAATCCCTGAAGAAGAATGAAGATACATTTTCCCAGAGAGATGGAATTATACTTTTCCTTTGTCAAAAACCTTAGAAAAAGGGATCATTTCACCTTGCTTAGTGTTAAGGGTCCGATGATCTAGGATTATCACAGGTTGCACCATAGTGGCATGTGACATCATCGCATTTTTCTCAGTGTTAAGGGTGTGACGATTTTCGTACGAAGGAAAAGGACGAATTTCTCGAAAGTTATAGAATAGAAGCTTCGAGGGTGAGGTGGCCTCCGATTCAATTTGGATATGGGTTGCATACCTGATCTCTTGGGATCATCCTAACCTCCTCACCCTATCCTTTTCATCCTATAAAATGAGAGGATTTCTCATGGGTAAATTTGGATTGAGTGGGCTAGCTTTTGGTGTGAGCTTGAGTAATTTTTGTAGCTTTGGTATTTTCTTTGTCAAGATAGATTGTTGGTCTCATAATTTGTGGATCAAGAAGTGTGTGGGAAGCAAGGAACTGTTGGAAGGGACCTTACAACATCAAGTCATTGGTTGTATTCTCCTTTTCATATCTTTAATACAGTGATATATTTATTTCCCATAAAATTGGTCTTATTTTATATTGTATGATTCCTTCATCACATACATAGGTTTTGTTGAGTATACGTTGTTGCTTTCACTTCGTTGGCTTGTGTCTTTTTATAGTTTCAACATCCCATAAGCCTTGGAATGGAGGGAGGATGAAACTAGAGAGGAAAAATGACATTTAAAAAGTATGTCATTTATCTCTTGTTAGTTAGTATGTTTGATAATTAAAAATTAGGGAAAGTTTTATATCCTGTCTCGTATTGTTCTAGTTTCGGGGTGAAGCTAAGGATATTTGTTTGTGTCCACACTTACCGATTTGTATGATGACAAAATTGGCAACCATACTGGGGACAAATTGGTAAGTGCAGACACAAACAGATCTCCCTAGTTTCACCTCGAAGCTAGAACAAAACAAGATAGGATATAAAACTTTCCCTAAGTTTTAATTATCAAGCATACTAACTAACAATTCCAAGCATAGTTTCCTCTGGTTCACGCTTGTGTAAAAATGAAACTAGGTCCAAGCATAGTTTCCTTTGGTTCATGCTTGTGTAAAAATGAAATCAATTCCAAGCATAGTTTTGTTTAGTTTTTAAGCTTGTGTAAAAATAAAATCTATCCCAAGCATAGTTTTCTTTTGTTTTAAGCTTGTGTAAAAATGAAAACAATCCCGAGCTTAGTCTTTGTTCTTTCTTGTGCTTGTAAATACAGGAGAATGTAACCGAGTAAACATTTATCACTTTTTCGGACTCGTAAAGGTTATATGAAAAAGGAACCCCCTAGAGTTCCCTTTAATCTCTTTTCAGACTCTCTAAACATGAAAAGATTGTCGAGCGATCTTGTTCTTTTCATGCTCGTTAAAGTATTTGAAGAAAACGTATGGTGAGTGGTGGTTTATCTCTTTTTCGATCTCGTCTGACTAATTTACAAAAAAGGACATTTTGGAGTTTTCTTTAATTATTTTTCAGACTCTCTAAATATGAAAAACCACTGAGTTTACTTTCTTTGGACTTGTAAAACAAACATTGAAAGGCCCATATGGGACCGAACCACTCCTTCCTAGGGTTTGTTAAATATAATCAAGGGACTCATCCGAAGGATGATCTTACAGTTCAAGCATATGTTATCCTCCTCAATCTTGTGTAAAAATAAAGAGGTACTCACCAGAAATGGTGGGGAAAAATTGGGAAAGAAATGTGTCTAAACCTGTATTCTATGGAAGAGTCGCTTTTGAACATGATACCCTTTCACTCGCTTTGTGTCTAGGTTGGAAAATCCACTTGTCTCTTGATCATAATCCTTTATAAGATTAAAAATTGGTCTGTGATCCATGTTGTTGAGTCAGTGTTTCTAAGACAATTGTCATGTTGTCAATATGTTCAAAGAGAAGTTCAACTCATAAATCCTTTTATTGTGTCGGCCATTTCTGCAGTCCTTAAGCCTTCTATTGTGTCGACCATCCCCGAGTCAGTCCTAAATCATTTGTTACTTTGATCTACTTCAAATATTGTTACATGTTTCATGTCATTGATGGGGGATACATTAAGGCCCTCCTATGACAAGTCTTTTCCTGTCGACTTCAGCTCATTATCCAGGAATTAGAATTAGAAACTAATTGGTACCTTGGAAATTTCATGCCTCAATGGTAGGTTTTCTCACTTTTGACAGTGGGTTTTCATTATTGACCCCTGATCGGGAGATTCCATCGAGTGTTCGACTTCAACTCATTAATTCACTCCTGTTGGACTGTACTGGTGTACCTTGGGAGTCATTGACATTAATGGTGATTTCCCTCACACTTGTTAACGATATTCACTAATGACCAGTAATCAAGTAGTTTCTACCATGTTCGACTTAAACACATGTATTCTCATGGTTAGATTCATACTATAGAGTGATGGATATGAAGACCCTGGATCTTTTCTGACAAATTCAGGTTGCGTTGGAGTATATTGATATTGTACTATTGCATATATCCACAATGTATGTCTCATGGCTATGTTCAAATTTGAGTCTTTAACACATAGATCCACAATGTATTTTTGGTGGCTATGTTCATATTTGAGTCATAATGGCATGGATCCATAATGTATGTTTGGTGGTCATGACCTGTATTACTTGACATGGATCTTTGCATGTCGACATTTATGCTTTGAGTCATTTGTATTCTGAGTATGGGAATTCCTAACTCAGTGATGATATATTATTGCACTGTATTTCCTTGTTTGTTGGCATATTTTCGACCGACGTGTTCCTTGTTCCCTACACACACTCAACAAAGTATTTCAGCTATCACTATGTTTTAACTTCATACTTTGGGGGGCTTTCTGTTATGCATTATTTTCGTCACCCCTATGACCATTAATGATGTAAACCTATCCTTTGTACACCAGTACAATCCATCAATGATCGTTACACATTATTTTCATCACCCATATGACCGTTAATGATGTAAACCTATCAATTGAGGCATATTACATTAGTATTGTTATTTTATTTATGTCATCTTGGGTCCATTAGTTGTAATTGTACCTCCTAGTATCCTACATATACCAAGTAGAACTTTTCATTTGGAATCTTACATTTGTGAATTAATGTAATGTATAAGGAGGTTTCCCCATCAAAGACTATTATTATCTGAATTTATCTCTTTATCAAGGCGTGGAGTACTTATTCTGAGGTTTTTTTATGCTATTTTGATATTTGGTTCTTAACATTTGGTATTAGAGCTAGACAATCCTTGGGACTGGCTTCTTCAAAACAAGTCTTCTTGGATTTTTCTCTACATATTTGTTTTTAGAAGGTTTCAGGATCTAGAATTTATATGGTGTAGAGGAGACATATAGAGATAAATTGGGTCCAAATTTAAGATCTTGTTTCGTTATATTTTTGGAGATACATTATGTTCAATTTAGGGTTTTTTACTAGTCCTGAAACTAGTCTAAAACACGTCTTCTTGGAATTTTCACTCCCATTTTTTTTCAAATTGTTTTTAAGTTCTGAAATTTTTACAGTACGAAGGAGGAATAGTGAAGTATCTTGTGTAAATATTTTATCCCTTGATTCATTGTACACTGAAATTATTTCTCTGAGGAAATTAGGGTTTTTGGTTGGTCCAGATTTCAATCTAAAACTTTTTCTCTTGGGAAAATCGTTATATCTGAAGCTACATACCTCCACATTGAGTTCAAGTTTTTCCATTAGTTAGGGTACAAAATGATGTTTTACTGGTGCTAATTTCAAGTTCTAAAGTGAAGACAATGACACGTGACATACCGTACAAGTTCACTCTCCTAAAAGGGAAAAAATCAGCACATCTTGGGAGAGTTATCATAAAATTCTCTTGGAGAATCCAATCTGGGTATAACTTGTGGGGTTGGAAAGAAGACAGATCAGGATAACTCAAGCCACAATTTTAGACTCAGAAGGGATGAAATTGTAGAGATACAATATAACAAAGGTCAGCTAGCATAACAGTCTCCAAATCAGGGTTTTAAAAGGTGCATTTTTCTTTTTTCTTGGAAATTTGGATATCTTTTGACTAGAAGATCCAATTGGGGTGATTCAAAAGGTGGAATAAAGTGGGATAAAAGGAGTATCACATGAATTTGGACAATCTTAGGTATTTTTAGGTACAAATGTATTCCGACGTCTCTAAACGTGGGAGTTGTCATTACTTGTCAATGCTACAACTCACGGACAATGTGGTTCTTCCATGTACCTAGACTATATCAGAAGTCCTCTTTCGAATGGTTACACATTAGAAAAAACTACTATGGATTTGAACTCCCACATACTTGGCGTATATTGAGAGATCCCCTAGAATCTTGATACCAAATGAGTAAACCATTTGGTCATCTTGTAGCTATAGTACACCGAGAACAATATTCGGGGAGATCACTCTCTAGTACTTGGGTAGTCAGATAGTACGGGTAGGGAATGGTCAAGCATCCTTAGTTATCTCCTTGATATATTGGGACGAGTACTATTGTTGGACCCCGCACGTATATCAGAGTGATATAACAGCTCACACTCCCTTGTCTGTGAGGACCTCTTCCTAAGCCAATTAGGAATTCCTAATTTGCAGTGATACTTGGCTAACATCCACCAAAAAGGGAAACTTATACACAAAATAATCCCTCAAAAATTCCTACCTCGACTCTTTATGAAGGTTAAGAAATGCGTAGGGACATAGATAATTTACAAAAGAAGGCAGTAACAAAAGATGAACTAAAAAATATGATGGATTCAATTGAAGCTAAGATAGAAGTGATGATGGATACTAAAATGGATGGCTTAAAAGGGGAGATCATGGAAGGGTTAAAAAAGTTTCTAATAGAGAGGCCACCTAAAAGTGACAATGTATCCCATGAAATTCATGATGAGGACACAAGCAATATGAATCAAGACTGGAGAAAATCCAGCTTTGGGTTGAATACCAACCACTTTCCTAAGATCGATATGAGGAAGTTTTATGGAAAGGATCCAATCACATGGATACTCCGGATGGAGTCGTTCTTTGATATACATGATGTTCCACACACACAAAAGGTATTAATTGCATCCTTATATTTAGAACCTAATAATTTTGTGTGGTATCGATGGCTTTGTTCTCGCAAATCACTTGTCACTTCGACAATTTTCACAGAATAAATAATAAAACACTATAAGGATACAAGGAGCAATACCTTCTTAAGCCAATTGATAAATCTCAAGAAAAAGGGTTCAGCTACAGAGCACATTGAGAACTTCCAAATATTGACTATAAAGGTGACATATATTCCATATGAGCACCTGATTGATGTCTTCATAGGAACTTTAAAGGATAACATTCAACATGAGGTTCTCCTTTGGGAACCCAAATCATTGGAGAATGCATTCAGGGTGACAAGAAAGGTTGAAAGTAAAACGATTTCTATGGCTACTAGAAGGACCACCCCTAACATCTATTGAGAGAATATTGTTCCTTCTTCTAAACCACATCAACCTACAAGGTTGACACCTCAAAAATTAGAGGAAATAAAAGCAAAAGGTTTATGTTTTAATTTTGACAGCAAGTACAGTAAGGAACATAAGTGTGGTGAGAAGAAATTATTCTACATAGATTGTGAAGAGGCATAAGAACAAGAACAAGAATAAGAACCATCTCAAGATGAACATGTAGAAGAGATTTATTTTGAAGATATGACTCCCACCATATCATGTCATGCAATGGATGGAATTAGCACTCCTCAAACCCTCAAGATATAAGGATATATCAAAAAGAAAAAGGTAATATTGCTAATTGATTTTGGTAGTACTCATAATTTCATTCATTGTAAATTAGCCAAAGCTCTCGATTGATTTATATATATAGCACCAGAGTTTCAAGTAATGATTGCAAATGGAGGAACTATCAATTGCTCAAGAAAATGCCATAAGATCAATCTTAATATGGGGGAATATGTAATGAATATTCCAATGATTTCTATACCCATGGGTGGTTATGATGTCATACTAGGTGATCCAGGTGAATATCAGTGGCCACCCACCTTTTCCAACTGGCTCAAAACAATTTTCTGGCAATTTTGGCAATTTATTATTTTTAGCAATTTTTAACTTATGGGGCCAATTTGAGGGCCTAAACGATGTTTTTTCATGATAAGGAACCTAGATGATATATGAAGGCTCTAATTGAGCCCCCTAAATGAATATCCTCGTCAATACCTTACCAACAATCTATCGTGCTCCCTAAACGAGGATCATGTGCAAAAGTTACAACCCTAGGAAGTTAATGTACTAACTTACCCCAACATGGCCCACATGAATTTTGGCATGTCGTCTCCTAGGGTTAGGTTTGTTTATGTATAGGGTTTTGGCATTCATCCTTATTGTAAAAAATCCTTTAGAGCCTCACTGTACTCATCTTCTTGCAAATGAGCGTCGTTGTCACATCTCTTCCCAGAGATAAGTTGCCACCATTCTAGCAAGCTTGTTTTCAATTTGCATTTTAGAGTTTTCAACATATTGCTTATTTAATAGACGTCA
The DNA here is from genome assembly GCA_000966675.3 of Picea glauca. Classification (NCBI taxonomy): domain Eukaryota; kingdom Viridiplantae; phylum Streptophyta; class Pinopsida; order Pinales; family Pinaceae; genus Picea; species Picea glauca. The sequence continues at coordinate 211,261 of JZKD02S0069752.1, forward strand.
AGTTTTACTGTATATCTGTTATCATTCAGTGTGTCTCTATGCTAAAATTATAAATCTATGGTTTCATTTCATTCTTCTCATAAATCTGGATCAATGGTATCAAAGTGACCTACTCCTTTTATTTTTTTAATGCATGTCCCCAACATTGTCAGGGTATAGAGAGTTGGGTATAGATATTGTTTATCTTGAGGAAAACTTCTCTCGCACTCCCAAGAAACTGCCCATGGTAGGAGAAAAAAAAGATGATGGGACATGAGATCCTTTCAAAAAAATTCTCAAGGGATACCTTGAGCGAAAGAGGAACAAGATGATGAAATACTTCGCACAAATCCTTCGACAACTACCAACAAGTGACACATCCACCTCAAGAGGAAGTGCCATCCCCTTCAAGGTACAAATAAATTTTTATATTCCTATATTTGAAGTTCAAATAGATGTGGATGTTGTAGATAAATGGTTAAACCTTCTAGAAGGGTATTTTTCTATCCACAACTTTTCCGATAGAGAAAAGATTATATTTGTGCTCCTCAAGGCTGCCCCCCATGTCAAAGATTGGTGGGAGACATTCTGTGAAAAAAATGAAACAAAAGGATCCACATTATTTGTAGTTGCACCCACTTGGGATTCCTCCAGGGATACTATTAAGGAACAATACTACCCTGTTGGAAGTTATGATGACTTGTATACAAGATGGACCACACTGCGAAAGGAAAGAGACCAAACAGTCCCATAGTTCACCAATGTCTTCCATACCTTGCGCACCAAGATGGGTATCAAAGATTATGAGTGACATTTGGTGCTCACGTACCATGATGGTCTACATAGATACATCCAGAAATAAATGGAGTTTTTGTACATCTCGTCCTTGGGTGCGGCCTATCGAAATGTCCCCAAAATCAAGCAGAAGCTTAAACAAAAGACGAAGTGGTTTGGGTCTGGGAACCCCTAACAACAAAATCAGGGAAAGGGCAGCCCTAACCCACAAAATAAAGGATAGATAAAATATGGGAAACCTCATGAAAGCTAGTCCAAGATGCAAGCAAATAAGGACAATGGGAAGACAAAGAAAGATACCGAGAAGTGGTGTGACTTCCATAAGATCCCCTGGCATAAAACTGTTGATTTCCGATCAAAGAAATTATTAGTGACCGAAGTAAAAGCCTACAATTCAGATGTGGGTTCCAAATCTAAGTTATAACCAGAGAAGGGGAGATATATCATTGACACAGAACCCAGTGACACCGTTGCTACCACCAAGATTCATCTCGGTGAACTTGATGAGCCAGTGGAAGGAGAACACATATTTCATTCATAGATGTGGGTGAAAGGAACTCCAGAACACTTCATAGTTGATAGCGGTAGCTAGAAGAACCTCATCTCAACAGAAGTCTTCAAGCAGCTAGCCCTGTCGACAAATCCACACCCACATCCCTACACCATCAGATGTCTCCGTCAAGGAAGCGATATTCACTTCAGCCAACAATGCCTCCTGTCATATGACATCAAGCCATTCAAATATGGTGTATTATGTGATGTTGCTCCCCTTGAATTTTATGATGTTATTTTTTGCAAACCTTCTTTATGGAAACGTCATGCTATATATGATTCTAGGCCTCGCAGTGTTATTATTACTTTGAATAGGAAATTGTACAGTATACCTGAGGTAGTCCCACCTAGTGTTGTTTCCTTTATCTCTGTCAAGCGATGCAGGAAAGTCATTTCTCAGATCGGGAAGTTTGTATTATTCGTGATTCACTCTTAGAGTGAGTGAAAGTTTGCAGCCACATCCATGGCCTCTGCATTCGACCTCTCCACACAAAAAAAGAAAGTGGATAAGGTCATGGAAAAATACAAAGACATCTTCTCATCACCTATTGGAGTACCTCTTCACTATTAGGTCAAGAATCCCATTGACATGACCCTTGGTGCACTGCTACCAAATGGGCCACTCTATCATCTCTCTCTGCTAGAAAATGAGGAGATCAAGTGTCAGATCCAAGAACTTCTCCACAAAGGGAACATATGACCCACTTCATCACCTTATGAAAGCCCAATCATGAAGGTGCAGAAGAAATATGGGACCTGACAACTCTGCATTGATTATCGGGCCCTAAAAAAAAACACAGTCAAGAATCTGTAAACTGATTCCCTGAATCAACGATCTCCTTGATCAGCTCAAGGGGGCCAAACAATTCAGTAATATTGATTTGAAGTTTGGCTACCATCAGGTCCCAATAGAACATATATTTATATGGAAAAATGCCTTCAAATCAAAAGAAGGTATTTTTGAATGGTTGGTCATGCCCTTTGGTTTGACGAATGCCCCAACAAATTTCATGAGGTTGATGGAAGATATCATGTGGCCTTTCACTAATTTTTTTGTGGTGGTGTATCCAGATGACATCCTCATAAACAACAAGACTTGGGAAGAACAATTGCAGCATATTCAACAGGTTTTTCACATCCTGCGACAACACAAGCTACTTTCCAACTTGGAAAAATGTTCCTTAGGCAGTGACAGGGTCCAATACCTAGGATACATTGTTGATGCGCATGGTGTGCATGTTAATCCAACAAAGATCCAAGTCATTCATGATTTTCCAGCCCCAACCATGTTCACTGAGATTCATAGATTATTAGGCCTTTCCAATTTCTATCACAGGTTCATGTTGGGATTCTCCCATATTGCATGGCCCCTCAGTCAAGTAACCATAGGTGGTGGTAAGGAAAAAATTGTGTGGGGCATGTCCCAATAGAAAATAATCGATGATCTAAATCAACACTTGTGTTCAACACCATTGTTCTCATTATCTGACTTGCAACAACCCTTTGAGATCAAGATAGATGCTTTAGACTATGTTATGGGTGTAGTCCTCAATCAACATGACCACCCCATGTCATATCATAGTGAGACACTATGAGATCTCATCCATAAGTATCCTACTTACAAAAAATAAATGTACTCCATTGTGCAAGTCTGCTGCCAGTGGAGGCATTACATTCTCAGGAAGGAGATAGTCATCCACACTGATCATAAGCCACTGTAGTTCATGCATACACAAGGATAATTGTAGAATGACCACCATCAAAATTGGTCCACATATTTGTAGCAGTTCCACCTCAACATCAAGTATAAAATAGGAAGTACCAACTGAGTCATTTATTTCCTCAGTCGACCTCCAGTCGCGACACTCACCACAATTATAGACTCTTGCAACCATGAGACCTCCAAGTGGCCCCACCGCTATAATATGGATCCTAACTTTGCCAAAACATACCATATGTTGGGCGCTAACACAACTGTCAACAATTTCCATATTCAGGATGGGATGCTATGCCATCTGGTCCATCGTTGTGTTTCTTCAAGCGAGCGAGTGAAGCTGATTTGGGAAGCCCACTATAGATGGGTGGAAGGACACTTTGATGTGGAAAAGAGAGTGGAAATTCCTCAACAACATTTCTATTGGTAGAAACTTCAAGAAGATGTCAACAAGTATATCTGATCCTGCACTGCCTGAGCTATTTCCAAACCGACCATCAAGAAAAAATGCATGTATACTCCTCTGCCTACTACTGACAGGCCTTGGGAATCCATCTCAATGGACTTCATGTCAGGCCTCCCTTCCACCAAGATGGGAAATGACCGTGTTTTTGTGGTTGTTGATCGCTTTTCCAAGATGGTGATTTTGTCTGCCTATAAGAAGAGCATCACAATGGCGGACACTGCTAAGATTTTCTTTGAACGAGTGTGGGTACACTTTTGGATCCCACAAATCATTATCTCAAATCATGACAATCGGTTCCTCAACACATTTTGGCCAAGCCTCTGGTCACTATTGGACACCAAGCTCACCAAGTCTACTTCCTTCCACCCCAGACCTATGTCCAAATCGAGGTCGTCAGCCGAATGATTATGCAAATGTTGTGCATGTACAATTCCAAGCACCCTCGCACCTGGGATGATATTCTTCCCTATGTTCAACAAAAATACAACAAAGCCATCCATAGCTCAACCGACCATGACCCATTTCAAGTGGGGTTGGGATTTCAACCATTGGGTCCCATGGATGTTTCACTACCCCTTGCGGCCACCTAGGAATACTCATCGCATGCTCCAACTTTAGCTAACAAAGCCACCCGGTTCATTGAACAGATCCAACACATCTTCCAACAGGTTCAATATATTTTACAGAAGATGAATGCCAAGTACAAGAAATGCCATGATCAACACCAGCTGTCACACCAGTTTTGGGTGGGAGACAAATTTTGGTTACACTTCCAGAAAGAACGCCTTACATGGCTTCATTGGAAGCTTCGTCCACTTTGTTATGGGACTTACACCATTACCAAGGTTCTGGGTGACAATTATTTTGAGCTCAATGTTGGCACAGGGGCAGACCCAGGATTCAACGCTTCAACAATGCACCAACAAAACCCTAACTATCGGCCCTTTCGGCAACACCCATGAAGCAGATGAAGTCTCACCTGAGGTAGAGGCAGAGGGGTTGTAGGACTCAAGTGTCCAAAAAATAGCTGGGAAAGAGATCTATGATTACAATACTTAACAGAGCACTTAGCCAACAATATGTATTAGTTATAGAATCTCATTCACATCGCAAATCAAACCCTTAATATAGAACAACATAGTAACAATAAAGATCAAGTACTTCCTGTCACTTAGCACATAGCATTAGATCAGATCTAGAATTCATTCACATCAATATAGAACTAAGAATCCATACATCCATCCAACATATATAAACATAAATACACCAAAATATAAACAACATAAACAACATCACAACATTGCACAAAGAACATCAACACGGGATATATGCGGCTCACCCTAGTGTGGGGCTACGTCCACCAACTTCTTCTTCTTATTTATTAGTCTTCGATCTCCTTACATTCATATTCTCCTATTCACAAAGCCACAAAGCCAACTTCACAGTGGACAGGTGATTTGCGCACTGCGCACTAGATCCACCTTCCTCAAAACCAGGTCAAGGCACAGAGCCAACTCCTTGATAGCATAAATAATTTACAAAACACTTGCACTCAACTCTGCAAGCCCTTAACACATTATTTCACAAAGCCAAATACAAGTCATCATGCACTAAGCCACACTCTCCCTTTTATCACCTAGCTACTTATTTATATCATTACAAAAAGGCCTAAACATGGGTAAACCCATGGGTCAACATCCTAAAACCCGTTACATAAACCCTAAAACCATTTTCTGGGTCCACAAGCCCACAAAATAAGTGATATCCCATGATCTTCTCTTCATCTGGGCACTCCATCTTTGACCATCCTATCGATGTCTTAAAAATGGTCAAACATGACCAATGTTTCCTAAAAACTTGGTCAAGGGCCAATAGGCCCCGAACACTCATATGTGACTCATCTCGAGTCACTCAGATATAGGCAGGGTTTCTTCGAAGGCCTCAATTTGTTGCTTCACTAGATCTTCCTACTCAACAAATTCCTAAATCACTTGGTAACAGGCCCTTCCAGGCGTTGTTCCATTGTCGCAACCAGTTGGTCTAGTTGCGAGCCTTGCCTTTCGATCTCTTCAAAAAGCTTGCAGGATTCGTCCTACACCGGCTAGAGTCTCTATGTCACTTCCATGACTTTTATTTGGATGGAAGTAACCTGCTGCTGGACTATGCGTTGTTCCTGTGATCGCTTCATTTTCTTAACTAGAGTAAGCAACTTCATCTGTGCTTTCACGGTGGCAACCTGTTTTTTCACCTCCTGGAGTTGTGCTTCTAATTTCCTTAGCTCCAGATCTTCTGCAAGGTGCTCATAGGTCTACGCACTTCGATCACTCAGTTTCTTACACTTTGAGGTGAGTGCCCTGATTATTTCTAATGCATTCCTAACAACTTCTTCCCTTTGATCATGCACTTGTTGCAGAGTGCTTAACACTCCTTGTATCTCTAGCTCCATTACCCTTGCTTGAAGCTATTGAATTTCTTCGGCGAGCTTCCCCACTTGTATCTCAGCTGAGTCTTCTTCCTCCCACGCCAAGCCTGACACATAGTGAAGTTCTTTAGTTACTACCTCTTTGATCGCAATCTTCTCTATGAGAAGCTGGTCATTTTCTTTCTGCATCTTCACATTGTTCTAATTGAACTTTGCCCTGATTCCATATTTCTCCTGTTGTGCAACTCAAAGTTTCTCTAATACCTTATCCTTTTCTTGCTTCACAGCTTATGTAGCCTACTCCTTTTCTTCTTTGAATCGATGAATTCGAGCCTCTGTTGCATCTGCTAATCTTCGTAATTGGGTGGGCTCACCCCCCAATTCTACAATTTCCATTGAAGAAGGCGCAATAGGTACTGTGCGGCTCGAATAGATAGCTTGTTGTATGTCCCTGGGCTCCTTCTCTATTCTGTCGTATAATGTTTCTTGATTTGCTTTGTGTCTCTGTAGGATATCCTATGAGGTGTCTTCTACAACTACGATGATGAGATCGACATCATCCACTATGAGCACATTCTTTGACTAAGGCTTATTGGCTCAGGTCTTCTTCCGTGCTGAGGGTTTCTGCGGAGAAACCTTCCTTTTCTTTGATGTATCTGCCTCAATGGGGGGGCCTTTGGCAGTGTCACTTCGCCTTTTTATTGCTTTTCTCCCTCTTCCCTTCATTCTTCTTGGTTCACTTCATCTCCTCCTCCTCCTGCGGGTGATTCAGGCCCACTTTCCTCTGATGTGTTGTCCTCCTCATCACTTTCTATGTTCTAGACGTCCTCCTTTCTCTTTTTCTTCTATCCATCATGTTCGACCCAAGTGACCAATGGACTTCCGATGATGTCGGAGCCGAAGAGTTCTGCATCTTCGACCGGTACAAGCAACTCTACTGGCCATTCCTTAGTGATCTCTTCCATGTCTTCATCGGTCAACTTATAGTAGGATTGCAACTCCTCACATTCATCTCTATGCGCAATGATATAAATGAAGTGTTGATCTTCGTGGAACTTTGCTAGTGGCCTATACTGATGCAAAGTGTTCAGGGTCATTCGTGGGAATTCTTCATTGGCATGATTTAGCTGTAGGTAGTAAGCATGGAACACCATGTTCGATTGCCACTACTTTGCCATGTTGTTGGTATACCACAAGGTGGATAACCTTGTGGCCAACGACTCTGATGGCTCAACTTCCAGGAAGGATGCTCCTTCTAGCATTTGCCAAGTGACAAATGCGATCAATATCAGTAGCCAACTGAAATGAAATTTATACCCTTGATCTTGTACTTTGCGACAGTCCTTTTCCAGCTCGTTGACGAGGTAACTCACCCAATTCATTTGCAATCCTTCTACGTACTTCCCTACAAGGTCTATTACAAATCTAGTGACCTACGTCGGGCAGTTCTTTCTAACGAGCTAACCGACTATAAGCTGACAAGCTAGGTGCACTGCACCATCCTAGATGGAGGCTACCTTGTAGCCTTTCTTTCCATTTTCTACATCGTCATAGGCTTCCTTTATATGTTGTGCCAAGGAGTGATATGAAGTCTTCCCTCATTAGAAATAGTGAGGGTATGGACCCTACATGCTCAGTCTTGTGATGAGGTGGATCAATGTTGAATCCACAGTGACAGGCCTATCAAGCCATAGATAGCCTCTTTGATAGCATGACAGGAGGATTTTAACACAGGTGTTAACCTCTTGATGTCGTCCAAAGTGAGGGATCTTCATCACATTCATGATTGTCAATTGTGCAAGCTCCTTTATCCATGGTTGGGAGACTATGCATTGCTTCTTCCCAGTCGTTTTCATCAAATATCTATGCGATGCGAGCATTTCATAGTTCTTCCTATCTCTGAGGTTGAATTCGGTGTTCTTCAAAGTTGGAATATGTCCTAACTGGGGTCCAACTATGTGTATTCCCTTTAGGAGGTATGCAGTGATCAATGTGTATTTGAAATCCTATGGGATGTTGTCACGGTTAACCACGCCAAGCTTAGGCGGGATGTAGTCTGGCATGACCGATGGGATCTATGGCGCATTATCCATATCATCGCGGTGCTTGCTTCGCTTCTCAGTAGTGCGACCATTATGTTGTCTAGTCGATGGAGATTCTTTCACTCTACCAATCAACAATGCCTATATTCCCACAGACATGACTCTTTCAATCATGAGGTCTACAAGTATCGCCTCCATAGACTTCTCTACTGTGCTACGTTCTCCCAACATACAAACTCGTAATCAAATAAATAGGGTAAGTGAACAGACAAATGAGGTAATTAGGCAGATGGTGAGGTCTAGAGAGCACAACGTGATACAATGGATTCTCTATTAGCTCGAATATCAGGGGTTGCAAAAAGTGGTCCCGGCGCAGCGTCCGACGAGTTAAATAAGAAATGTCATAACGGATCCCTCCAACGGGTAGGAATGTGTCCATCAATGCGCATTCATCCATTATGGCACATTCTCAACGGTCCAATGGTGGTCTTTCCGACAATAACTGCATTTGTTATTCTAACGGTCAAGGTGCCTCCAATGGTCATATAGCTTCACCGTGGCGAAGTCCCATTCTGCGTAGTTCTGCTATTTTGGCGAGGTTCAAGTTCTATAGATCTGTCTCCTACGAAGTCTTTTCTGGAATTTCCCGTAGTTTTTGTAATTTGGCTTTCTTCTTACTAATATTCCTTGCCTTCTTTCTTGTGAATTGAGTCTCTGGATTCTGTTTTCCATTCTTATTCTTATATGTTTTTAGAGTAGTGACTTCACGTTGTCGATGTTCTTTCAAAGGGGTCAAATATAATACCTCTTTGCTTACTAGGTCTTGGGTGGACATACTTTATTCTTGCATGGATAGGTCCTTCAATCCTTCTTGCACTCTTTCAAGGTTGACAAATACTTCTCAACTTCAACTCAACTTTTCATTCTTTTATCAGTCAAGCTATTCTTCGAGCTATGAAATCCCTTAGTTCTTTCCTTTTATTTTCTATGGCTTCCTCCTCTTCTTTCCTTCTAATCTGATCCTTCTCAATCCAAGTCTTTCCTAGTAGAAGAGGGAAAGGGGCATTGTTCTCAACAAACCTAATAACTTCAAAGTCCTCTTTTGTTGACGTTTCATGAGCAATCATAGGTATATTAGTAACTCTTCCACATAGGGTTATCATCTTTCCTTTAAAGAAGCCTATCCTTCCCAATGAAGGTATCATAATAGGCTTTCCCAAAATTTCCCAAGTGCTTTCTGGCATAATATTCACATGTGTTTTGTTATCTAATACACAGTCTATGTCGTATTCTTCTATTATTGTAACTATGAGTTGTTTTTCTTTCAGGATCTCTAGTAAACTGATGTCTCTGTGATCATCCATTTCTTCTTTTAACTATTTTAGCATAGTCTCTGACTCTTTTTCTGTATGATTCTTTAACATATCCTTAGTTTCTTGACCTTATTTATATTCTTCTTGTCTCATGTTCATCTTTTCAACTTTAGCAATCATTCTTGGACAATCCTCAACCTCATGACCAATGGTTTTACAACAAAGACAAATAGGACCCATACCAGAGCATTCCTTAGCAATATGTCTCGATCTTCTGCAATTATAACACAGTGTCAATCCTCTCTTTCTTTTAAATGATCCCCAACCTTTCATGTACTGTGTGTTGGGATCACATTGTTGTACCTGCAATCTGCAAAAATTCTTTCTAGGTTCTTGCATCCACTCATTAGTCCAAAAATTCTTTCTATGCATAGGAATAACATATTTTTCTCTATTTCTATCAGATTTATTCAGATAAACTCTTTCTTCTATTAGTGCTCTAACATTCAGAATAGAACAATATCTATCAAACATACCTAGATTCATACTTTCAGAGAAAAAATTTCCACTTATCTTACCTTTACCAGAGCACAAAGATTTAAGGTCTTACCTCCTTCTTTCAGATCCAGTTTCTTTCTTAGCATAGAGATTCACAAGTTAAGTAGAATATTGCGCACTACAAAAAAATATATATGCACAAAGATATCTCTTTTCTTCAGTTCCCAGCAATCACAGTTTTAGGTCTTGGAAACAGAACCATTTGTTGGCACAGGGGCAGACCTAGGGTTCAATGCTTCAACAACGCACCAACAAAACCCTAACTACTAGCCCTTTCGGCAACACCTGTGAAGCATATACAGTCTCACCCAAGGTAGAGGCAGGGGGGCTTGCATGAATCAAGTGTCTAAAATCAAGTTGGGACACAGATCTGTGATTACAATACTTAACAGAGCACTTAGCCAAAAATATGCATTAGTTCTAGAATCTCATTCACATCGCAGATCAAACCCTTAATACAGACTATCATAGTAACAATAAAGATCAAGTACTTCTTGTCACTTAGCACATAGCATTAGATCATATATAGCATTCACTCACATCAATATAACACTAAGCATCCATACATCCATCCAATATATATAAATATCAATACACCAAGAGATAAGCAACATCACAACATTGTACAAAGCACATCAATGTAGGATATACGTGGTTCACCCCAGTGTGGGGCTATGTCCACCAACATCTTCTTCTTCTTTATTAGTCTTCGATCTCCTTACATTCATCTGATCCTGTGCACAAATCCACAAAGCCAACTTCGTAGTGGACAGGTGATCTATGCACCATGCACTAGATCCACCTTCCTCAAAATTAGGTCAAGGCACAGAGCCAACTCCTTGATAGCACAAATCACTTACAAAACACTTGCACTCAACTCTGCAAGCCCTTGACACATTCTTTCACAGAGCCAAATACAATTTGTCATGCACTAAGCCACACTCTCCCTTTCATCACCTAGCTATTTATTTATATCATTTCAAAGAATCCTAAACATGGATAAACCCATGGGCCGACATCCCAAAACTCTTTACACAAACCCTAAAACTCTTTGTTATGTCCACAAGCCCACAAAACAAGCGAGATATCGTGATCTACGCTCTACCTGGGTGCTCCGTCTTCGACCATCCTGTCAAAGTCCCAAAAATGGTCAAACATGACCAATGTTTCCTCAAAACTTGGACAAGGGCCAACACTCAACCTGCTCCCCTTCCTTGGCTTGCACCCAGTGTTCAATGTGGACCTCCTTCGACCTTATTTTCCACCATTATTGGACACCTCAGAGATAGAAGAATAAGTGAAACCAATAGATTTCAACCCTGATTGCATGGAACGGGCATCCACTGATCATATCTTGGACACACAAGTCAAGGGTACTCACTAGCAGAGGATCCAACTTTATCGAGTTGTCAAAGCAAGGCAACTCCTGCACCAAGGAAAGTGGCTCACCCAGGGCCAAATTCAGTAGAAATTTCCTCATCTGTTGGGTGAACTCAACACAATGGAGAAAAATTATTCCTGAGGGAGGATTGATCTAGGTGGATATCGGTGGCCACCCACCTTTTTCCATCTGGCTCAAAACAATTTTCTGGCAATTTTGGTAATTTACTATTTTTAGCCGTTTTTAACTTTTGGGGCCAGTTTGAGGGCCTAAACAATTTTTTTCCATGATCAGGAACCTCAATAAGAACCAAAGGATTTGATTGAGCCCCTTAAATGAATCTCCGCATCAATACCTATCCAACGAGCTATCGTGCACCCTAAACATAGATCATATGCAAAAGTTACGACCCCAGGAAATTAATGTACTAACTTACCCCAACGGGGCCCACATGAATTTTTGCGCTTCATATCCTAGGGTTATGTTTTTGGATGTCTAGGGTTTTGGAATTCATCCTTATTGTAAAAATTCCTTCAGAGCCTCATTGTAATCATCTTCTTGTGAATGAGTGTAGTCGTCACATCTCTTCTCAGAGATAAGTTTCCACCATTCTAGCAAGCTTGTTTTCAGTTTGCATTTTATAGTTTTCGTCATATTTCTTATTTAATAGAAGTCAATCTTTACTATATCTATGTTATTTTTCACTGTGTCTCTATGTTAACATTATAAATCTGTGGTTTCATTTCATTCTGCTCATAAATCTGAATCACTTGGGGTCCAATGGTTACAATCATTAGGAACAATGGATTTTACTTTTCATGAACTTTTCATTGGAAGGAAAGGAATTTGAGTTAAGGGGTATCACAAGGAAACCCAGTAAGGTGGTAAGATCTAATGGCATGAAAAAATTATTGAAAAAGGGGCATCAAGGTGTAATTGTACAACTATGCTCACTAGATGTTCAAACATCTAAGCCATATATTCCCCTAGATCTCCAAGGGATCATTGATAAGAATTCCAAAGTATTTGAAGATATTCCCATAGTTCTTCTACCCAATCGCGATCATGATCATGCTATTCACATAATTCCTTGTATTTTTCCTCCTAACATTAGGCCTTAGATATAGCCTTATGCCCAGAAGAGTGAAATTGAGTGTATGGTTGAAGAAATGTTAGAGGATGGCATTATTAAACCTATCCAAAGTTCTTACTCTACATCGATGGTAATGGTACTCAAAAAAGAAGGCTCATAGTGTATATGTCCAGATTATAGAGAGATCAACGAGATCACCATTAAATATCAGTTTCCCATTCCCATCATTGATGAATTGTTAGATGAACTATATGGAGTAATCTACTGCACAAAGTTGGATCTTTGTTCAGGGTATCATCAAATTATAATGAAGGGAGAAGATATCCCAAAAACAACACTCATAACTCATGAAGGCGATTATGAATCTTTGGTCATGCCTTTTGGCCTTGTGAATGCACCTTCCACATTCCAAGGGTTGATGAATTCCATTTTCAATCCCTTCCTTCAAAAATTTGAGTTAGTATTTTTTGATGATATACTAATCTATGGTAAGTCTTGGGAAGGTCATGTTTGACATGTTCATAAGGTGCTACAACTACTAAAGGAGTAACAACTATACACCAAACCATCCAAATGTTTCTTTGGAGTGAAGGAGGTAGAGTATTTGGGTCATATTGTATCTCATGAAGGTGTCAAGGTAGACCCTAACAAGATTAAATCCATGATGGACTGGTTATTCCCAAAACATTGAATAATCTTAGAGGATTTTTGGATTTGACAGGTTACTTCCGCAAGTTTGTTCAAAACTATGGAAGAATAGCATCACCTTTATCTGTATTAATTATGAAGGATGCATTTTCATGAACTCCAGAGGCAACTCAAGATTTTGAACAACTTAAAGAGGCAATGTGCAAAGCTCCTGTCTTGACCACACCAAACTTCAAAAAAACCTTTATTGTGGAATGTGATGCCTCAGGAAATGACATTGGTGTTGTTCTAATGCAATAAGGAAGGCCCCTTGCTTTTTAAAGTTGGCCACTCAAGGGAAAGGACTCACATAAACTCATTTTTGAGAAGGAAATGAGGAAAATACTACATGCATTGAAACAATGACTCCCTTACCTAATAGGTAGGCACTTCAAGGTCAAAAAGATCATGACAGTCTTAAATAGTTCTCGAAACAAAGGTTATCTTCAAAAGAGAAACACAAATGGATGACCATGATGTTGGGTTATGACTTTGAAATTATCTACAAAAAAAGGAAGCAAAATGTTGTGGTGGATGCACTCTCAAGAAAGGATGAATATGTTGAGGCGTTTCTCTATGATATCTCTATCATCCAACTTGATTGGATGACAGAAGCAAGGGATGAATGGAAGAATGACGAAAAAGTGTGGACTCTCATTCAAAGGTTGCACCAAGATTCTAGTGGATCTGATACATTTACATGGAAAAATGATTCACTGTGGTACAAAGATTGCTTATATTTATGTAAGAACTCCCAACTCAAACAAAAGGTACTTTTGGAATTGCACACCTCTCTGATAGGAGGGAACTCAGGATGGCCTTAATATTGATGTTCAAAGGTTTATGGTGGAATGATTGTTTTTCCAACAAAATAAGGTGGAAACAATTAAGACCCGAGGTCTTTTACAACCATTAGCCATTCCAAGTCGGTGTTGGGAACAGGTTTCCATGGATTTCATCACAGGGTTATCGAAATCTGAAGGAAAGAGTGTCATGACAATCCTACCAAATATATCTGCAAGATGAACATATATTTGCAAGATGAACAATATGCTACCAAATGACAATCCTTGGACCTGTTCATGCATCAAACTTGTGCCATACCATACATCATGAAATAAAAGATATGTCATCAATGAAATAGAGAATC
>JZKD02S0069752.1:243966-263307 GCA_000966675.3 Picea glauca
GTGACAATTCTGCAAAAGACCTTGGGTATTCAATGCAATTTGTGTCAGCCAAAAATAAGCTTAAGACTTGTTCATCTGATTGTTATTGTATTCCTCTTACTTGTTCAAGTGTTAATAGAGGGCTGATGCAATCTTCCTCTCCATAAGGGTTTTCTAACCAAATAGGTATTTCCTGTGCCGGTTGGGCGGGAGGGAAAAGGACAAGTTTTTGGCTATGTGTGCCATTGGATATAGTCATTTCACCAGACTGATAGCTAATAAAGGCATCTGTTGTGGCCAACCAAGGGCGGCCAAGAACCATAGGGTGTCTTGGTTTGGAGGATGATTTAGAATAGATGACTAAAAAGTCTACTGGATATTCCCAAGAAGCTAGAGTGACTGTGACATCATCTAGACTTCATGCAGGGCTAATGACTGACTTATCTGCCAACTCAATCATGGTTTGGGTTGGTCTTAACTGGATGATTTGGAGCTTTTGCATAATGTCAAAAGGAATTACATTGATAGCTGCACCCAAATCAATGAGTGTGTTTGGTAGAGAAATACCATTAATTTCAACAATGACAACTGGGTTTCCAGGGTCATTATATTTGTATGGAATTTCATAAATAAATTTAGATAATTGTCCCACTACCTAGACAAGAGGAGGTTCCTTATTCTTCCTTCCTGGTTTCTTAATGAAAATATCCCTTATAATTTTGGCGTAAATAAGGATATCCTTAATAGCTTGTAGCAGAGGTATTTTTATGCACACATTTCGTAATTCATCTTCTATATCTTTGTGCAAGGGTGGGTTAGGTTTCTTCACTAACAGTCTTTCGGGGTAAGGTGGAAGATTAATTTGTTGGGGTACTCATACAGATTGAGAAGTGATTGGGATAGGAGGAGAGGCCTCTTCTTCTACAAGGGTGGTTTGAGTGTTTTCTTCCTCAGAATGATTATTATTTTCTTCCTGAATTATTACTGCAGTATTTGATTGGTTTACAACTTTCCCTGATCGTAGTTGAATTTCATAGGTGAGAAAGGTTTGAATTTTTGTATTCTACACAGGGTAGGTGGGTCGATTATTGGGGTTAGGGATTGACTGGGCAGGGATTGTTGTTGGTCTCGGTGGATTGTGGGAAGCTTGGTTTTGTGGTTGTTGATTGGGATTTATAGATACTTGTTGCTGCTGATTAGGATTCAAGGGGGTTGTAAATTGTTGTTGTATAGGAGGTGGGAGTAAAGTTTGCATTTGTGGTGGGTTGAATCTAGGTAGTAATTGGGAAATTTTTGCAGGGTACTGTGGACATGTAGGGTAAGAGGGATTTCCATACATAGATCCCGTCCAACCTTGTTTCCAAGGCTGAGTTTGCTGAGGCATCCATTGTGGATAAGTCATTGGGGAAGGACCCCATTATTGTTTTTGATATTGTGTATTAGGATCATAAAATGTATTGGGGTTTTGGGCTCTCCAAGGTCTTCTAGAAGGGTATGGTTGTTCTTGTGAGACTCTTCCTCCCCTATACATGGCTTGTAGTTCAAGCAAGGTTGGACACTCAGATGTGGGGTGTTCTAGTGTACATAGACCGTAGATTTCTATGACATTAATGGGCATTCTTTCTCGTTGTTGTGCTTCTTTTGGCATCTATGAAAAAATATTGCTAAAGCATCTTCTTCTTGTTTCTTTCTCAGTTTCAGAGTGTCTAATTGGTTACTTATTGTGCTAAAGATGTATGTTTTAAAGTTTTCCAATAAGTTTCCTAACTCAATTCTGGTGACAGTTCCTGAACTTTGTTTTGTATTTCTGCTAAAAGGATCTCTTGGTCCTTTGCCTATTTTAGCTTGTCCTCTTGAGTATCTCCTACAGTAATCTGCAATTTCTGAAAAAGGTTTTTGGTGTACATCTCCTGAACTCGACAAGTTTAAAACTTCTATGCAATCATCCCTAAGACCTTTCAAGAATACAGTTCTTACTACAGCTGGGTCTGAGGTGAATAGTTTTGACTTTTGATAGTTGTATAAGAACCTTTCTAGGTAGTCTTCAGGACTTTCATCTTCTGTTTGATGCATTTTAAAAATGTCATTTTTAACATTATCCTTACAATAATCTTGGTATTTTCGTAAAAATGTGTCTTTCATTTGATCCCAAGAAAGGATTGTATTTTCTTCTAAGCTCATGAACCATCTTAAGGCTGAGTATTTCATTGTTGCAGGAAAAATCTTAAGTTTTTGGGCATCGTCTGAGTAGTTATAGCTTCTACATAATATGTCAAATTCGAATAAAAATAAATATGGATCTTCAGTTGACATACCTCTAAAAGTGGGTAACGATGATAATGGGATATTTTTCATGCTGATGTTTTTGGAAATATCCAAGATTGGAAACACAGAGGTTTCAGTCTCTATAACTGCATTTCCTTCTTCTTCTTCCATTCTACTGATGGATGGTTCAGAAACTAGATTTTCTGTGTCTCCTAAATGTTCAACAGACTCATGTTCTGCCTGTCCCAATACTAATTCTTCCATTTTAGGTTCTCCTTATGGAGCCTCACTAGCTCCCCTTGAATTTTCTGTTGGTGGATTTTTTCTTGCACCAGTGTCAGTTGGATTAGTGGAGGGGTTTGTTTTTGAATCTTTGGAGCTTACAAATCTACCCTTATTATCTCTATATCTATGCATAAAATGGAAATTTTAGCTGAATTGAAATCCTAATTCTATCTAGACGGTAAGAAGGCAACCTGGCTTCAGAGAACCCCACTCTAGTGGACGTGTGGCTTTTCACTCACGTCTTAAACGTTTTATCCTCCTCCCTCAAGAAGCCTTTTAAAAACATTAAAATATATGCAAACAATCTAAGCTAAAAATTACTTCCTACCATTTGCAACTCCCCGACAACGACGCCAAAATGTTGTGCTACTTATATGTCTAATATAATGCACTCATTAATTATCAATCCAGGATTTGTAATCAACAGAGTCAAAAGACACCAGTAAGAAAGGTATTTTCTAATGTCACGAGTATAGAATCAAACTAGATTATGTCTACTGGAAACAAATCAAAATAGCAAACTACAATGCACTTTGGTTGTCTTTCATAGAGAGGCTATCTACTCCATTTTGGCACATGCAAGTATGAGATGGAATTGGTTTGATAGATCAACTTTGATGTCTGACCCAAAAAACTGATTATGCAATCCACACTTTCTGAAAGGAAATCACACATCAATCAGCATAGCATGGGTAGTTCAATAGTCAATATGTTGGTTCTGCTGTGGTTCACAATGAACTTCACTAGTTCTTACCCAAGTAGTTTTGACTATTGCTGCCAACAACTATGATCACTCAAGGAAATCAAATTCATGAGAACAAAAATAGGGTATATGCAAAACAGAGCAATTAAAGATCTCTAAGCAATTATACAATGGAAATCTTAATCTAAGTTTCACTGCTATCATCTAACAGAGTTAAAGTTTTAGCTAATTCAATGTTTATACTACTGAAAACAAATATTAATGCTAATCTACAGAGAGGCTGACCTTTGTTGGGTGGTGGGCCCTTGTCGCTTCAACAGGTTAGCTGTTGAAGTCTACAAGAATCTTTCTTTTAACACATGCATTACTCTCACTCACACTTCAAAACACAAAATCAAAACTCTCTTTAACAACTCAACTCATTCTTAATCATAGATAATCAGAATATAGAGATAAAATAGCATTCCATTAATCTTCACTCAAGATATGTTCTGTACTATCATACGCTTCTTACATATTGATGATATGCTAACTCTCCTACTCTTCTACCATCCTTGCCACAACTATTTAATAGTCTAAATTGTGAAACACAAGGAAGCGAAGTGATTTTCAAATCAATCAGTTGTTAAGTTTAATCATTCGGTTACATCTTTAGCCTCATCCTCATGACACGAAGTGCATGAGGATGAGGACATCAACAAACTATCCTTATCATAGAAAATAGACATCCACCAATTGGCTTAGGCAAGATCTAGCACTTAACTTAGTGCATTAGGCTCTTCCATATTAGTACCGGATTGTAACAGGTAGATGGTACCGGATCATGACAATGCACAAAAGGTGGTACCAGATCATGACAGAGCATGTCCATCGGTACTGAATCATAACAGCGCATGTTGTTGGTACTGGATCATAACAGAGCGTGTTCGTTGGTACCGAATCACAACAACTAAGATTTAGTACCAAACGTGTTTGGTACCAGATCAGACAGCAACAGTCTTGGTGCGTAGATACCAGATCATGACAGAGCTAGTACAGGAACACTAGACATCTAGAGTTCAAAGCCTCACATATGACAAATCGAGCATTAGTACATGAAATATTCAATTCCTTAACCCAATAAACCACAAAATGCATGAATTAACCATACTTTACCTTATGACCTTATTATTGGAAATTGGTAGCGTTCTTGTCATTCACTCAAGCTTTAGGTAGGCCCAAAAAGGTATAGGTGAAGAGTAAAATAGGGTAATGAGAATGTCAATTTCAGGTCTCAACAAGCCACCTTATGGTTGTTGCTGGAGAACATAGGGGGTTGTAGCCTCCTTCTGGTTGTAGCCAGAGAATTGGGGAGTTGGAGCTTCCCTCGTGTTGTATCCTGATAAAATAGGGGGTTGGATACGCCTTCCAGTTTCAGTTGGAAAACAAAGGAAGTTGGTACTTCCAATGAATGTAATTCTTAAAGACATATAACAAAAAACATTATGTAGTTTTCTCTCGCTTTAGGTTTCCACGTAAAAACACTCGTGTACTATGTATGTGTATGATTTCTCATTTGTTCATTGTTTATTTACTATGCAATTATTGGATGATAATGTTACATTGATATAACACTTGCATATTGTGGTTAGAAAAGAATTGGATTGCTCTACTACTGATTCAGCCCCCTCTTAGTAATCCAACAATTGGAATCAGAGCAGGTTCCTTCAGAAATTAGTTTAACCACTGAAAGGTAGATCATGGAGAGAAACATGTATAAAAATGGAATACCACAGTTTGATGGATAGAAGTATGCATTTTGGTGTAGAAGGATGAAAACATATATACATGCACAGGGATTTGAAATTTGGAAAGAAATTGTAGATGGATACAAAGAACCAACAGTTTCACCGACAAATGAAAGAGAAATAAAAATCGGTCAAACTAATTCCAAAGCCACAAATGCACTTCTGAATGGTATTTTTGAATCAATATTCACCAAAGTTATACATTGTAAATCCGCTAAAGAGATTTGGGACAAACTTCAAAATATTTACAAAGGAGATTCAAAAGTCAAAGCAACAAAGATTTAAACTTACAGAGGTCAGTTCGAACAACTAAAGATGACGGAATATGAGAATATTGCATCTTACTTCTCATGAGTCGATGAAATAGTAAATGCAATCACAGGATTGGGAGAAGAAATCAAAGAATCTATAATTGTTCAAAATGTACTAAGATCTCTTCTTATGAGATTTGATCCTAAGATATCAGCACTAGAAGAAAGAGAAGATCTAGACTCAATAAGCATGGACGAAATACTTGGAATCTTCACAGCATATGAAATGAGAAATGAACAGGAAATCCAGATATAAAAGAAGCATCTTTCAAAGAATCCAAAAGGTCAAAGAAAAAGGAAAAAGAAAATAGCAGCAACAGTGACATCTCAGAAGATGATGAAGAGGTGGCCAACTTTGTCAGAATATTGAACAAGGAAACCAACGTTAGATATAGAGGTAAGGTTACTTTGATTTGTCTTAATTGTGATGGTATTGGTCATTTTGATAACAAATGTCCTCATAAGAAAAATAAGAGGGATGATGAAGATTACTCAAATAGAAAACAAACATATAAAGGAAAAATAACCACAAAGAAAGTTTTCAAGAAAAGATTATGCACCAAAGAAGACATCTCATCATTAGATGAAGATGAAGTCAGTGACAATGAGACATAAATATTTCTATTCATGGTAGTAGAATACTTTGACAAAGAAGACACCAAAGATGAATATGAAGAGGTAGAAGTTGGCTACCAAGAAGAAGTGTTTTGTTCCATAGAAGTTATAAGAAGAGAAAAGAAGAAAAAAAAGAATCTACAAACGAAACTAGACAATAAAAAAGACACTCAATAACTAGAAAAAATGATCAGAAATTTGAAGGTTCAAATAGAAGAAGATAAAAGAATTGAAGAAGCACTCAAATAACATCTAGAAGAAAGAGACGGGATCATTGGAAATTTGCAAGCAAAGATTGTCACATTAAGAAAGGATCTTCAAAAGAAAAATATGCAGAACAACTCAAAATTTTTGGATGACATTATCAACAGTCAAAAACCTCATCATGACAAGTCCGAACTTGGATACAGTCAGATAGAAAATGGATCAAGCTCCAAAAAAACAGAACAAGAAACATATCCAAAAAACTATGCAGAAACAATCAAAGAGGATAGAAAGATCTACAAGGAAGATTACAGGGACACTCCTCCACTGAGAAGATTCATATTTTAGAATAAACAACCAACATATAGGCCTCAGGAAGAAGAAGGATTCAGAAGAGAAACTCCTTTCAAAATATATTTAACTCCGAGGTATCAAACCATGTTTTTTGGTTTATGTTATGCATGTATTAATTTTGGAAATAAAGCTATGAATTGTAGAGCTAACAGCAGGAACATAAACAACTTTGAAAGTCATACACTAAAGGGTTATCCAAGAAGGCCCGGTGAAACACAAAGAAGAAGTTACAACAGGTTTGAATCATTGAGCCCTGAAGTGGAATGCTACAAGTGTGACAAATTTGGACACATGGCCAAATATTGAAGAATGACATCTCCTCCTAGAGAAACACAACATAACAACAACAGTCACAGACAAGAACCTCATAAGAGAACATGGATAAGAAAGCAGAATCAATATAGTAATGAATAATGCACACTCGCTCTACAAGCTAAGCAGAAGAAACGTGTTTGGTATGTTGACAGTGGTTGTTCAAAACACATGACAGGTGATAAAGACAAATTTCTTACATTAAGAAAGGAAATAGATGGATCAGTCTCCTTCGAAAATGATGATTCAGCTAAAATCATTGGAAAAGGCACAATCGGAATTGGAAGCAAGAATACCAAGGGAAAAAATGTTCTACTAGTAGAAGATATGAAACATAATATTCTAAGTGTGAGTCAAATGTGTGACCAAGGTCATAAAGTTATTTTTTATTCACAAAAGTGTGATATAAGAAAAGAAGGTTTAGGAAAATTGATTGCAACAGCTGCAAGAACTTCAAGCAACATATATGTACTAAGTGAAATTGGAAATGAAAAGTGTTGTATATGAAAGGAAGATGAAAGTTGGCTATGGCATAGAAGAATGGGTCACATACACTTTGATAACCTTTTCCAAGTCAACAAAAAGAAAGCAGTTAGAGAAATGTCCCAGTTTACGAAACCAACCAACACTTTATGCAAGCATTGTCAACAAGGAAAGCAAACAAATACCAGATTTATATCAAGAGAATATTCAATGACAATACCACCAGAAATTGTACATACTGATCTAGTTGTACCAACTACAACAAAGAGTTTAAAAGGTGATAAATACTTTATGTTATTAGTTGATGATTATACAAGAACGACTACAGTTTTCTTTCTCATGAATAAGTCAGAAGATTTTGAAAACTTCAAGGTCTACAAGGAAATGGTTGAAAATGAAATGGATTCAAAACTCAAATGTTTGAGATTTGATAATGGAGGAGAGTTCACTTCAAAGGAATGTATGGACTACTGCAGCATGCATGGAATAAAAATAAAATTCTATGTTGCTAGGACACCTCAATAGAATGGAGTTGTTGAAAGAAAGAACATGATAGTACAAGAAATGGCTCGAACAATGTTAATGTATTTCAAATTGACAGATATATTTTGGACACATGCAGTGCATACAATGAATTCACATTCAAAACAGAGTAATGCTCAGAAACAACACTGAAAAAACTCCCTATGAGCTATGGAAAGGAAGACCAACAAATGTGAAGCACTTCAGAGTATTTGGAAGAAAATGCTACATCAAAAGAGAATATGGAAAAATGGGAAAGTTTGACTCTTGTGTGGACAAAGGAGTACTTGTTAGTTAATCAAGTACAAGGAAAGCATATAAGTGTTACAATTTGAGGTTGAAAATTTTTGTGGAAATCATCAATGTAACAATTGATGAAAAAGGTGGACAAGAATTAAAGGAAGAAGAAAATGAATCAATGGAACAACTTTACGAAGAAGAAGTAGAAGGGGAACATGAAGAGGATCAGAGAGAAGTATAATAGAAATTTCAGTAAGTGCCTCCAAAGACACCTAGCAAACGAGTACAAAAGAATCATCCTTTAGATCAGATTATCAGAAACAAAGATGCAGGAGTTGAGACTAGAAGAAGAATCCATTCACTAGAACAAACGCACCTAACACTCTCATCTACGATTAAACCAAACAATTTTGAAGAGGCCAGCAAGGATGAATTTTGGAATAAGGCCATGGATGAATTATTGGATCAAATAGAGAAGAATGACACTTGGAAATTGGTTCCAAGACCAAAGAATAAGAATGTGATTGGCACAAAGTGGGTATTCAAAAATAAATTGAATGAAGATGGATAGGTTACAAGGAACAAACATAGATTGGTATGTAAAGGATATGCACAGGTTGAAGGAATCGACTTTGAAGAGACATTTTCTCCAGTTGCTAGAATTGAAGAAATCTGATTGCTCCTAGCTTATGCATGCTCCAAGAATATTAAAGTGTATCAGATGGATGTGAAATCAACTTTTCTCAACAGGGAACTTGAAGAAGAAGTCTACATTGAACAACCAGAAGGATTTTAGTTGTCAAAGAATGCAGATTATGTGTGTAAATTGAAGAAGGCCTTGTATGGTCTAAAACAGGCTCCTAGAGCATAGTACTCTAGACTAGATAAATATTTACAATAGGAAGGGTTTAGAAAAGGAAGTGCAGACAACAACCTGTACATCAAGGTAACTCAAGATAGTATTTTATTAATAGAAGTTTATGTTGATGATATTATTTTTGGAAGCAATGATGACAGTTTAAGCCAGAAATTTGCAAAGGATATGCAGAATGAATTTGAAATTGCATTGCTCGGAGAACGATCCTTCTTTCTGGGTATTCAAATACGTCAAAGCAAACAAGGAATTTTGTTTCTCAAACTAATTATATCATAGAAAGGATAAAGAGGTTCGGAATGGAAGATTGCAAACCAGTTACCACTCCTATGCAAACCAGTTGCAAGTTCATAAAAGATGATGATTCAAAGTCTACAAACTAGAGTAATACATGCCAATGATTGGTAGCTTACTATATGTGACAACATCTAGACCATATGTAATGCAGGAAGTTGGACGTGTGTCACTATTTCAAGCAATACCAATGGAATCACATGTCTTAGCAGTGAAGAGGATTTTCAGATATCTCAAAGGAACATAAGATTTTGGATTATGGTATCCAAAAGGAAAGGATCTATCACTTATTGCCCACACAGATGCAAATTGGGCAGGTTGCATTGATGACCGAAGAAGCACTAGTGGAGCAACGTTCTACTTGGGTGAGTGTTTAGTATCTTGGCTAAATAAGAAACAATCATCACTATATTTATCTACATCCGAAGTAGAGTATATTGTAGCAACAAGATGTTGTACTCAGGTTATATGGATGCAACAAACTTTGACAGATATACAGGTTGAGTGTGATGAGCCCATTCCAATCTATCTTGATAATACAAGCACCATCAATATCTCAAAGAACCTGGTGATGCACTCCAAGACGAATCACATTCCAATAAAGTATCACTTTCTACGGGAACAAGTTGCAGAGAAGAAAATCAGAGTTGAATATGTGGGCACAAAAGAACAAGTGGCAGACATATTTACAAAACCGCATCAAAGGGAAGACTTTGAGTATCTTCGCCAAAGACTCGAAGTAATTTCTAATCCAAAATGAATGCTTTTGAATGCTTATCTTATATGTCTTATATTTACACAAGGAAGCACCATAAAAAAGACATTTCAGGTTGGGAGATTAGTTTTAGGAAGATTTCAATCAGGGGGAGCAACCCTGGATGGAAAAATACCTTTTCCATTGATGACAAAGGGGGATAGATTTATCATATGCAAAGGTAAATGCTTGGAGAAAGAGCACAGAGGCATGGTTCCAGGGGGAGCATGAGTGATATAAATTCAGTATTGCATCAGAGTTTTTCCATCAATGACAAAGGGGGGTATTGTTGGTTATTTGGGTTGGTTGTTATTGATGTCAACCCTTGAAAAAAGTCCAGTAGAAAATTTCGGTAGCACAAAGGTTTGGGTAATGGACCCAAGATTGTTTGATGTATAATGGTATGAATTTTAATATATTTGAAGGAAAGACTATTCTGTATGGATAGTACATGTCATTCCATTTCCGGTGGTATGTGGAACATCAAATAACTCCTCACGATTAGAGAGTTATGGCCATGCGAAGTTGAAGAACCCTCATGAGTCATCTAGAAGCCCCAAAAGGTCTAAGTAGTCAAAGTGGTTGCAAAGAAGAAATTGTTTAAATAATAAAGTGAAGTGATGAGTGTAATATAAGTCAAATTGGATACAAAAGAAATTGTTTAAATAATAAAGTTAATGGAGAAATTACTAAGTGGACAAGTGGTTAGAAGTGGGTTAGCCCTAAAATAAGGAAAGTGGTTTAAGATGGTTAGAAGGTAAATAATAAAGTGAAGTGATGAGTGTACTATAAGTCAAAGTGGATACAAAATAAATTATTTAAATGACAAAGTTAATGGATAAATTACTAAGTGAACAAGTGGTTAGAAGTGAGTTTTCCCTAAAATAAGGAAAGTGGGTTAAGATGGTTAGAAAGTAACCCCTTGAGGAAGCTACTTGAAAGTATAAATAAGAGGCAAAGTTATCTCATTTAATCACCTATTGAATATCATTGAATATCATTGAAATTATATTTTGTGAAAGGTTATTTGGGTAGGTATAATTGATAGATAAAAGTGTGGCAGAAAAATCGTTGCAGTAAAAATGTGGCAAAAAAAATAGTATGGCAGAAAAATCGCAGCAAGAAAACTGCGACATAAAAAGTGCGGCAAGAAAAGTGCGGTAGGAAAATCGTAGCAAGAAAAGTGTGGTAGGAAAATCGTGGCAGGAAAAGTGAGGCAGGAAAAATGAGGCAGAGAAAGTGCGGCAGGAAAATCATGGTAGAAAAAAGTGCGGCATAAAAACCATGGTAGAAAAATCACGGCAATAGAACGCTACAAGAAGAAAAAGGTATGGTTTTCGTATGTGTAGTGTTGAATTTATGAATCATGTTGAGTATTTGCCTTGTAAATATGTTGTATTCCCTCTTGGGAGTTTATGGCTTGTTGTAGAGTTGATTTGAGGCAGATCTACTTAAGTTTATTATTGGTTCATGTTTGAGAGCTTTTGGTTGAGGTATGTTGCTGAAGTTATTGGTACAGATAAAGGTTGTATAATAGTCAGGTTCTAGCACATGGTTTGAGGTATAGACTTGTGGTATAATGTTTGAGGTATATGTGATCAAATCAGATTTGTTGATGAGTATACAATGACAGGTTTCTCAGTGACATATTCAGTTTCTATAGTTGAGGTACATGTTGGGTACGCGGTTGAGACAAGTAGTTGATGAGTCGGCACATACATGAGTTGTATAGTTGATGATGTTGGTACATCTCGATGAATCATATTTTATGTGTATTTGATGCATGATTGGTACATATTTGGTGCATGGTTGATGCACTCGTTGATGGTACAAGTTGAGGTACAAGTTGGTGCATGGTTGTTGCACTTGTTTATGGTACAAGCTGATTACAGGTTGTTTGGTACAGGTTGATGCATTGTTGATGCACTTGTTTATGGTACATGTTGATTACAGGTTGAATGGTATAGGTTTACAATAGTATATCTCACAGTGATAATGTGACAATGGTTCCATCATTCTACTTTTATCTCAATGTGGTTGGACATGGCAAGGATAGGGGTTGTAGCCACCTTCCAGTTGTAGCCAGAGAACATAGGGGGTTGTATCCTCCTTCTGGCTATAGCTAGAGAATTTGAGAGTTGGAGCTTCCCTCAGGTTGTAGCCTGAGAAAATAGGAGTTTGGAGCCTCTTTCCAGTTGCAGCTGGAAAGCAAAGGAAGTTAGTGCTTCCAATGAATGTAATTCTTAAAGAAATATAAGAAAAATCATTATGTGGTTTTCTCTCGCTTTGGGTTTCCACATAAAAACACTGGTGTATTGTGTATGTGTATGATTGCTCATTTTTTCATTGTTTATTTACTATGGAATTATTGGATGATAATGCTACATTGATATAACACTTGCATATTGTGGTTAAAAAAGGGTTGGATTTCTCTATTACTGATTCACCCCCCCTCTCAGTAATCTAACAGGTTAGACTAAAATTTTGGTCAATGGGTAACCCCTTATAAAGGATATCTCAACTCTTCTTCCTAATTTCAGAGAAAAATCCAGTGAGATATCGACCTAGGCCAAAGTGAAGTTCCCTATGGAAGTGAAAATGATCTAGGACAAAGTGAAATCGACTAGGCCAAGCTGAATTCGACCCAGGAAATCATTGAGTTGACCAAGGAGGAATTTGACTAGGTGAGGAAGATGTACGACTTATGGGTGTGAAAAAATCCCAGGTAGTTGCACGACAACCTTTGAGTGATGAATTGGTAAATTCCAAGGCTAAGAATGGAAACTAGAGAAATAGTGTTTTCATTATAGCCTTTGATCTCATCATTTTAGAGTAAATCATATGGTGGATAATATAGATTTGTTAGTGTTCTTAAATTGCACATTGTAACTTACCAGATGTAATATAGTATGCAGAAACATGAATATTCAACATATATCAATGGAACAAAAAAATATTGGGAAGAGAAATACCATAAATACTACCTTTATTCAAAGAAATCAATGTTCACTTTCCTCTTTGAGGGGGAAACCTCCAGTAGAGCAGAGCTCTATTACAATTATTCTCAAGACAATATTTCTCATGCCTCTTGCTTGTATTTATACTGATTATATCTTCTAAAGAACATTCTAGAGGAATTTATTTTTAGAAATAGAAGCTTCTATTAGGTCTTCTTACATTGACTTGTTCACATTTATTATAGGCCTTACTAACTAATGTCAACCTTTATTACATGGAAAATATATTATTATATCTACGTGAGGGGTTAGGTCCCTAAAATTCCCTCCCCCTTGAAAAATATCCTTGTCCTCGAGGCTTAATATGAGGAAACTATTGTAGAATGGTATTCGGTTCGCAGGTGACATCTTCTGGTGGAGTGTCCTTCTAGTGAACCAAAACTTCCTGGATGGTGCGTTGGCTAAGACAACACTCTCACTGGCCCAATATTTCTTGTGGATGCAACCAAATGGAACCTTTTTCATCCAAATTTGGTAGGATTGGGTATGGATTTTGGTGCCAATGACTTTCTTCAGGAATGAGACATGAAAAACATGAAGTATCTTGGAGTGACTGGGAAAAGCTAATTGATATGACACTGGTCCCACACGTTTGAGAATAGTATAAGAACCATAACATTTTGGTGCAAGTTTATAACATTGTTTGGATTTTATTGAAGTCTGTTTGTATGGTTGGAGATGAAGAAACATCTGATCCCCTTTAACAAATTGACATTCAGAATGACCCTGATCTGCCTGTTGCTTCATGCGATTTTGAGTCATTACCAAATTTTCATTGAGAGTACAGAGAATGGTCATGTGGATGGTATGTAGGATTGGCCTCACCCTAAAACTATTAAAAGTATGTGTGGTTTCCTGGGTTTAATGATCTATTATCACAAGTTTGTTTAGAATTATGGAAAAATTGTAGCTCCTCTCACAACTCTCCTTAAAAACAATGCTTTCATTTGGACTCTAGCAACTAACTAATGCTTCCTTGTCTTGAAAGAAGATGTGTGCAGTACTATTGTACTTTCCCTACCTGACTTCACCAAGACCTTTTTTTTGGAATGTGATGTATCATAGAAAGTAATCAGGGAAGTCCTCATGCAATATGGAATACCTTTGTCTTTCACCAACAAACAATTGTTGTACCGACATTTGTCCAATCGATTTATGAAAAGGAAATGTTGGATATTTTTCATGTAGTGGATATATGGCTCCCTTATCTATTGGTACAACGCTTCCAAATTAAAACAGATCATCAAAGCCTCAAGTGCTTCCTGGAACAACCTATTTCATGCCTAGAGGAACAAAAATGGGTGGCCAAGTTATTTGGATATGATTATGAGATTGTTTACAAGAAGGGAAAATAAAATGTGGTGGTTGATGCTCTTTCTAGGAAATATGAATAATATGGGTCTCTCTTTCCCCTCTCATTCATTGTCGTCGATTGGATCCAGGTTGTTCGACGAGAATGGTTGAAAGACCCCAAAATTTCTATCATAATCCAAAAACTTCAACATGATCCCCAAGCTGCTCCAAGGTACTCCTGGAACAATGAAGAGTTTCACTATAAAGGTCACTTGCATTTAAGAAAACAATCAACCATTAAATCCAAGGTTCTCTATGAGTTTCACCTATAGTAATTCATTCATGTTTTACCAAAACCTATGAATGGGTCAAACGATATTTCTTCAGGGATGGTATGAAACAGGACATATACACCTTTGTGTCCGAATGCAATACATGTCAACACTATAAAGATGAGATTGTCAAACCTCCTAGTACACTCCAACCACTTCCTCTTCCACCTACTGTTTGGATGGATATTTCTATGGATTTTATTGTTGGTTTACCCAAATCAGGCAATAAGTTAGTCATCATGGTGGTAGTGGATCATCTTTCCAGATATGCTCATTTATGTGCTCTTTAACACATGTTCAAAAAATCCACAGTAGCTCAAATTTTCTTGGATAATATATTCAAACTCCATGGAATGCCTCATTCTATTGTTCATGACTGTGATCCAACTCTTACCAGCAATTTCTGGAAAAAATTATTTAGGCTCTAGGGAACTCAATTGCATCCCACCACAACCTATCATCCCCAGACTGATGGCCAAATGAAAGCAATCAACAAGTGTTTGGAAACATATTTGAGGTGTTTTTTGTCTGACATACAACATAAATGGTTTTAGTGGTTACCCTAGCTAAATGGTGGTACAATACCTCTTACCATACTTCCACTCGCATGACTCCTTTTGAAGTAGTCTACAAATAGAAGCCACCATCGATTCTCACATACATGTTGGGTGTCTCCAATTTTGAGGAGGTTCACCACAATATTACCATCCACGTGACCATTCTCCGTACTCTTAATGAAAATTTGGTAATGACTCAAAACTGCATGAAGCAACAAGAAGATTAGGGTCGTTTTGAACGTCAATTTTTTGAAGGGGATTAGGTGTTTCATCGTCTCCAACCATACAAACAAACTTCAATCAAATCCCAACAATGTCAGAAAATTGCACCAAAATTTTATGGTTCTTATACTATTCTCAAACATGTGGGACAATGGCATATCAATTAGCTTTGCCTAGACACTCCAAGCTACATCATTATTTTCATGTCTCATGCCTGAAGAAAGTGATTAGCACCAAATTCCATACTAAATCCCACCAAAGTTGGATGAAGAAGGTTCCATTTGGTTGCATCCACAAGAAATATTGGACCAGTGAGAGTGATGTCTTTGTCATCGCATCATCCAGGAAGTTTTGGTTCACTGGAAGGATACTCCACCAAACGATGTCACCTGGGAACCAACTACCATTCTGTAACCGTTTCCTCATATTAATCCTTGAGGACAAGGATATTTTTCAAGGAGGAGGGAATTTCAGGGACCTAACCCCTCACGTAGATATAATAATATATTTTAGATGTAATAAATCCTAACATCAGTTAGTAAGGCCTATAATAAATGTGAACAAGTCAATGTAAGAAGACCTAATAGAATCTTCTACTTCTAGAAATATATTCCTCTAGAATGTTCTTTAGAAGATATTGTTATAGCAAGATTTGCCTCACCATTGATATCTTGCATAGAGGGCCTTTTTCCATTTCCCTATGCAAACTTATCAACCCATTTTTTGATAAATCCAGAGCCAAAAATATATATTTTTCCACATATATGCTCCCTAACTGCTTTGCAAGATGTGTATACACTTGTTTCTCCACTACAGCTCCCGTGTATCGGGATTTGTGCCAAAAAATACAAAATGAGGTCGGGTTTCCATGTCACGACAGAAGATCTCTGATCTTTGGCCTTCCATATACTGGAAACATTCCGACTTGGCCCTTCAGTTGCATTCTAGAGGCTATAAGAGCACAATTTCGAGCTATGGAAAAAGAGGAGAAAACATTCAACTTTAAGAGCAAAGTTACTCTCGAGAAATTACTTCATAATGAGTTTACATCCCTTTGTCCCTCAAGTCTGAACACAGTGTTCAACCCCCAAGATATTTCCTTATTGTCGAGAGGACCTCATTACCTCTTTTCTATGAGCTTTCCTTTGGTGGAGGATTGAAGTGGTGGAGACCCAGTTGGAAGGAACTTGGTTTCTTGGTTTCGAACCGTGCCGACACAGAAGTCTGTAATGTTGATACATTTGTTGATCAATTATTAATAGAAATACTCCTTTCCCGACCTATCGATATCTTGCAAATATATGATTATTATCCATGGGAATGTTTGTAATGCTTATTAATGGATTGTGCTATCTGATGTGCTAACTCATTTTATATATTGTCACTATATACTTGCATTGCTTGTTTGTTGAGAACTTCTTGCAAGTGTAAATCTTTAGGTGAAAGTGCTCAACGGTGGAACGACATCAAACAATTGGATCGAGGTAGGCTTATTCCTCGTATTGCACATTAGTTTATATAGCACATGTTGGAATTGAGTTGATTTCTATAGTCATACCTATTTGTTGTGGTTTACCCTTGGCCATAAAGAGTTTTTCCCTTGTAACATAATTGGCAACTCCATTGGGGATATATCTTCTTTCTAAGGGTTGAAGTATTTTTTCTTCTTACATTTCTCTTTTTCCTTTGTGTTTCTTGTCATATCACAGTTGGACAGAGTCTGTTCACTCTGGGTTTGAGTTTTTCAGCCTTTTACCCTTGCCTAGCCTTGTTTTAAAAGATATACGCCCTTTTTTCCCTGACAGTCGCATATGCATGCTTGTTGTCCCACTGCAAGAGGTGTATATACGACCTTTTCTCTTGAAAAGTTGCATATACCACTTCCCCTTGCTTGTTTTCTTGGTTTAGTGACTGTTGGGTAGGTTTTGAGGATCACTAAGCCTTCTTAGGTCTCTGTGGTGCCTGTTGAGATTATCTGGGATGACAGGAAACCTGTTTGGAGTTGAATTTTTGGGCGACATCTCTCTCTTTGTTTTCCGTTTTTTATTTGTCCTTGGTAGTTGGGTTGTCTACTTATCTGCTTGGTATTCTGCTCAAGTGATTGCTTTTATACATAGTAGAAGTTATATATCAAGTCGCTTAGCAATCCATGCATTTTCTTTTTAATACATTGAAAATACAAAAAAATAGGTATTTTGCATTGGTTGGTATTTTTGTCTTGGAACCTTTATCATTATCTTAGCACATTTAGCAAAAGATTGCATTTTACTTCTGAGTTGCATAGTTAAAATTGAAGATTGCATTGTTTTTATTTAGCATATCATTCATTGAAAAGTTAAAGTTAAGCTTTGCATCATATCTATTTTTATTTTCATGCAGAGTCATAACACCATGAGTTTCATTTCCATGCCTTTTTGAGTAATCACGACCAATAAAATTTACGCTTTAAACTAAAATTGATTAGCAACGATTTTATTGTTTAGGGTGCACAAACTAGCCTAGGATTTAGAGCCTTGGAATAGGATTTTATGAGTAAACTTCTCCAAGGAAATTAAATCAACATATGTGTTTGA
Organism: Picea glauca; assembly: GCA_000966675.3. Lineage (NCBI taxonomy): Eukaryota > Viridiplantae > Streptophyta > Pinopsida > Pinales > Pinaceae > Picea > Picea glauca. The sequence continues at coordinate 261,943 of JZKD02S0069752.1, forward strand.
GACAGGGAGTTGAGAAATCCATTGTATAATTTGTAATATCAGGAGGCTCCGCTCACACCGAAGTTAAGCACGAGGTCGCGCAAATTTTGTTGAAGGGATAACCCCTGGATACTCACCTAGCATTAGAGATATTTATGTGGATTTATTCATATTTGGGGATATTGCTAGTATCCATACCTCTGTGAGAGGCGGTAATTTCAAGGTTTCGGGCTTTGCTACCCTACCTATACGGTAATCTAGACTTACGACTATTCACCTGTGCATCGGTTATACAGTGGTTGATTAATTGCTTGACTTAGGTTTCTCACAGGTTACTTGCAGGGGTTATTATGCTTATATTCTGAGTCAGATAGGGTTCGAACACCACACAACCTTTATGGAAGATTACCTCTCTGGGGGGGTCTGAACAACTGGTTGTTAAGCCTACAAGGGCCCTTATAACTAATTTTGTTACCTCCAATATTTAGTAGGGAGTCTCAGGTCCCTCCTAGACGAGGCATACCTTCTTTAGCGAGGGAGGCCACTCAACCACTTTAGCCCATTTTCATGCATATTGTCCATTTGACTTTTTGGTATGCTCTTTGATTACTAGTTGGATCTAGGACTCTGGTTTTTTGTTTCATTATCATGGATAGCAGAGTGCCTTTTACTCCTCCATTCACCACTATCACCCCCATGATGCCCCCTCATTTCATGGGGGTAGACCCTTTTACTTTTTACAATGGTATGCACGATTACAATGTTCAATCCACACCTTGGGTCTCTAGTCATTTTTCTATTGATATGCCTTCCCAGATGCAACCCCCTCCTTGGTCTACTTATATGAATCCTAGCATTGGACTTGAAGGCACCGTCGCTCCCATGCCCACTTCTTTGTTTGATATGATTCATGCTCCCATGGGAGGTTGGAACCTTCCACCTAATGGATCCAATCCTAGATTAGCTCTTCCAAGATCCAGTGTTCACATGGGTTCTTATTACACCCTGCCCATGTATCTTTCATCTACCACGTCGGTCCCTTTAAGCACTTTTTGTACATCAGGTCCTCAAGTACCCCCAGGTCTTCCGTATGGGGAGAATCAATTTTATAATTCGGGCTACCCTCCTTATGGGACACCCTCACAAGGGAGAAACATATATCCTCACTCGAATAATTCTTATCCTACCTTGGTCTCTTTGCAGACCTTAGTGATGATTCTCGTCCATACCTCTTCAGACCACCTTGGCATAAACCACCATGTTTCTGGGCCAAGACAGGGAGTATACTAGGATCCTTTCTGGCCTGCAATGTTTCAAAATCAATCTTTTTAGGGACCATGGAATCAAATACCGCCATCTATCGCTAGCCCAACTGTAACACCCTAT
>JZKD02S0069752.1:313495-326272 GCA_000966675.3 Picea glauca
TTTAATTAATGTTAAAATATCTTAACTACTCTCGCTATTTAGTATTTTATGTTGAAATATCTTAACTACTCCTGTTAGTTATTTTTGGAGCGTTAGCTATGAGTTCTAAGTTTAGCGAATTGTATAAGAGTTCCAGTTAATTAAAGGAAGTTACAGAAGAATTTGAGTTCTATTATTGATAAACTTGGTTTATTTATTTATATATTTCTCCATAAACAATGAATGAATTAAGATTTAGACCCGAAACTTTTGTATTTGGTTTGTGTTTGTGCATCAATTGATACATCCCGTAGGACACAGATCGCAGAAAATCGTGAAGATTTTCAGGCAGAGCCAAAAGAGCCCGTCCAATTCGCTGTGGGCCAAGAACCACGCACTCAAGATATAGCCGCCGCTAGCTGGAAGAGAGCCGCCGATTCTGAGGTAGCCGCCGCCGCTAGCTGGAAGAGAGCCGCCGATTCTGAGGTAGCCGCCGCCGCTTTCTTTTGCAGCCTCCGCTGATTAATTACAAGAGCCAAGCGGTAGGTGCACGGCCAGACGTGAGGTTCGTGGGGTTTATGTAAAACATTTTCGAGGCAACCAAGGAGAAGCCTCCAGCAGCCCAGGGTTTAAAAGATAAAAAGTAAATAGCGCAGTATTCTTCATTATTTTATTGAAAAGATAAGTCTGTTTGAATTAAAAGTCATTATTTTTATTTTAATGATTTTTCTTATTTTATCTTAAAGGACTTGTTTGAATTAAAAGTCATTATTTTAATTTTAAGAATTTTAATTCATTATTTTAATTTTAAAGGAGGGAAAATTTTATTTTTCTTGAACATTCATAAAGAGATTAAAAAAATGTAAAGTGTTTTTAGGGTTTCGTCAAGGTTGTTTCTTCTTATAAGTCCGTAGTCAAGTAATAGCCTTGCACAACCATGAATCTCACTTCTTAAATCTCAATTCTCACATGTGTAAAGGGGCAATTATAAGAAATAAAGAATGAACGGGTTCCTAAAGATTAAGTAGTTTCCTCAATTCTTTAGAAGTTTGGATTATGTACTGTTTTAAAAGATACATTTTCCAATGTAATGTTTATAGGGGATTGACATTTTGTTGTGAATTTATGAGTATAGATGTGTGGAGCAATTTTTTTTCTTAAGGGGTAAAAATTATGATATTTGGACTATTAAGATGAGAATTTATAGAAGATTTATGTGATATTGTGTTGAAAGGTTTGAAGAATTCTCAAATCACTTAGCCTATGAGATCATGATTTAAGATTAGAAAGATCAACTCATAACAAATAAGAATGATGATGCAATAACATTGTTTTTCATTCAACAAGGCTTGTATGAGAGCATTCTTCCCAAAATTGCAGCAACAACCAGGTCGAAAGAAGCTTGGGATATTCTAGAGATGACATATAGTGAAAGGGAGAGAAACATTGATAATGATCTACATAATGGTGTAGTCGTTGATGAAGAACCTAAAAAAAAACAAGATATGGAGACTACAATTGTCCTAAACATTGTAGAGAAATTTGTTGAAAAAATTGCGAAAGAAAAATGTGACTCTGTACAAGATGCAAAGCATGAGCATGGTAAAGAAAGTGAAACTCTAACACCCCAAGGATGTGCCCCAGTTATATTATGAATTGTAATCATGTTTTGTAGGCTGGTGAGTCGAGTGTTGATAAGATGGTGGGCTTATGTGTTTATTAGGCCGGAGAGCCTAAGTGTTAAAGGAAAGGAACTTGTTTTTGTATATGTAATTATGCAGAACATTAATAAAGATTAAACATCGTTGCATGCAGACCGACCACTAAGAAAAAGTGATGGGGGACTAAGCTTCCACAGGGTGGGTTAGGAAAAAGGGGTTGAAAGGTTGGAAAAGGGGGCTAACCTTAGGGGTTTAAGTCCTTGAGAATAATAATTTATCATTATTCCAAAGTTGTGTGACAAACATGTTTTTATCCTAAGTTCTGGGAAAGGCATCGTGTGCAAAAAGGGAATGCATGCAACTCCAGGAAGACAAGTGTCGACCTAGGCGCATGCAGTTAAAAGCTGAAGCGTCAACTGTGTTGGGGGTTCACTTACCATTTTCCATCCTCTGTGAATTGGGTAGAGTCTCCGCAAGTGCCCTCTGTATACCCTCACGCATTTCTGAAAACCAGAACCGTGAAGCCGACCAGTGTATTCCCGTGAATCCCATGGCCTCTGTATTCGACCTTTGCAATATTCATGCACGCACCTCGGACACGAAATTTGTGAATCGTTCTATGTCTTTTGAGGAACCCGACACCTGTGTAATTGCCTTAGTTGTGTTGTGTCTTAGCATGGGTTATTGTCGCCTGCAGTGCCATGCCCATCTGTTGTTGCTACTTTCATCCCTGTGTGAATGAGTGTTGAACCATTACTGCTGTCCTCACCTGGCTGGAGCTGAGTCGAGGAGTGTGTTGAAGAAGCAGGTTGTTAAGCTCGTGGTAGAAGAGGCAGGTTGTCAGGCCTGTGAGCAGCTCTATCTGGGTGAGAGAGTCTATTGGGAAGTGGTTTTCTCCCAGAGAGAGTCCAGCACCAGTTATGGAACTTTGAGAATTCCAAATCCGACCTGTTGTTGAGACCCAGAGAGGGAGCTGAACCAACCGATGGACTGTGATTGTGAAGGTGTATACTTCTGGGTGGAACATGCATGTGGGGCGTAAGAAGGCTCCTGGAGAGAATCCTTCTGGTTGCTCTGTGCAGTTTTCCTATAACCTCAACCTAGTCTAGGATTCCCTTGCCCTGGGTGGAGCTTGGTTCCAGCTCAGGGGTGACCCATTGTTGAGCATGATGAGCAGCGTGGTCTAAGGCTAGGAGGTTCGTGGAAGGTCTGCACGTAGTTGGTGGAGTTACTCCAGTTCCAAAGATAAGTATCATTATGTGTTTAATTTCAATTAAAATGCATGTCTGTGATGCTTGTATGTTTTCATGTATTATGTTGAATGTATGAATTACTGTTAATTCCATTAATTATGTATGTTAGTAGTAATTATGTGTTTACTCTGTATTGTTTGGTTAAATATGCATATTAAATATATATGTATGAGAATGTTTCGCGTAGTAGCGTTGCCCGGCAGTGGGGTTGATGGTCGGGGACGTTACAATATGGTATCAGAGCATGGTTTCAACATTGAGCCTGGATGGGCCAGATAAGTGGTCTTTGGACCCAAGGTTTCGAGTGGAAATGGTGTTCGTAGGAACCAATTTTGAACCTTAGAATGTTTCTGAGTGTCAAGGGGTTACTTGGTCGTGTTACGAAGCTCAGGAGGAGTAGCAGTAGAATAAAATTGCAGCCAACGTAGTATTTGACCAGAGAGAGAGAGAAATCAACACTTGGGGTGTTGGAGCCGTAGGATCTGTTCGGAAGGAGAGGAAAAACCTTTACGATCGTCATATCTGGAGAAAGTGAAAAAAGGATAACTTGGAAGCACTTCGGACTTCGCGACGTCGGTGAAACTAAATGCAATGGTAAGAGAAAGGATGAAACTTGAAGCTCCGAAGTCCGAAGGAGATCTACACCATAGATAGTAGGAAAAGAGCTTGACCGTTAGATTTGTGTCTAGGAAGGCAAAGGGAAGTCACTTCGGAGGATTTCAAGTGTGGAGTGTGATAAACTCCTGAAGTCCCAAAGGCCGAAGTAGATCGCAACCGTCCATTGCGAAGGACACGCATCAAGAGATTGCGTACTTCGGGTGGAAGTACTTTGGGAGGAGGCAAGTGCTGTGAGTTTGAAACTCCCAAAGCCTGAAGTGTCGAAGTAACTCATAGTTGTTGATCATGAAGGAGGACACGCGTTGGTGGATCATGAACTCCAGGAGAAAGCGCTCCGGGAAAAAACGAGCGTAAAGGAGTTGAAAATCCCGAAGTCCGAAGCTCTGAAGCCCGAAAAGTCGAAGTGGTGAGTCATGATGATGTCACCTGGAGGTGACGTGGACACATGGGTCGTGTTCCAAGTGTAAGTGGATTCCGAACCACAGAAGGTTGAAATGGAATTAGGAACACAATGAGTGTCACCCATCTGAATGGGACACGTATCAGTCGCTAGTATTTCACCATGTGACATCCTGTATGAGCAGGGTTAGTGGGGCCCAAGGTTATGTAACTTAGTTAAAGGTCAGAGGACCCATAGTGGCGTTGATAACGATATATCAAGATCAATGGCCAGGAGACATTGCGGGGACCCAAGTTGCATGGAAGCTAATTCTCCAAGGCAGTCCCACAATCCAAACCGTGATTTTACTAAGGGGTTACGTGTCAGTATTAGAACAATTGTGGGATGAAAGGCGGGTTTCTCCAAACCATCGTTGCATTCCCCCACAATTGGAAAACGTTAAGTGATGTGATGTAATGACGTCACCAAAGGTGATTGGGAATGTTCAGAGATTAACAATTCAGATGTGCCGATGCGAGATCCTCCGAAGCTTCGAAGTCCCGAATACCCAGAACTCAGACACCTGAGGTTCCATAGTAAGTGTCAGTTGTTGGATGTTGGGTAGACATGGACTATTGATCCACTCTACTTCAGTGTTCGGTAACTCTGAACTGTAGTGACCGTCATTTGATTTAAACTACCATTGAACTAAAAGACAGTAGATTAGAAATTTACTCAAAAATTACTCAATCTAGCATATTCACTCCCATATTTCAATAAATAAAATAACAATTTACATAACAATTTGCATAATTTTCATAACAATATAAATACCTCGCTCTGATGTTGTCGCTCCCTTCGCTTGAACCTATCCGCAACAGCTTTCTCCTTAAGACACCCCAAAACCAGCCACCCTACCGACTAGTTCGCCTAGCCCTAGGACATCAATGGACGTCCTAGCCCTCCGAGCCCAAAACCCCTCAGCCCCGGTGCACTGTAAATCCCACTGTCAACTATCTCTGTCCCAATACTCCCCATTTTCCCCTCTCGTCCAATGCATGAATCGATCTCCCCCTCTCCATAATCCTTCTCCTTCCCCTTATGCCTCCTTCACCGCCCTCGCACATTCACTCCTCCACCAAACACCTTATCCCTTAATTAATGCCTCTATCCATCCATTTATTTCTATTTAATGGTCTTATCCTTTATTAAATATTTCCYTTTTACGTATGGGTTAYGTTATCCCTTATGGGATACGTAACCCATTTAACATTATATTTCATTTTTTAAACCTTTAATTTAATACTTAATCAATTAATGACTCACTTAATAATTAATCATTCATTAACCCTTGATTAAAGAGTTAATCATACTTAAGCTAATCATAGTAAAAAAAAAATAATTAATTAATAACATATAATTAATTAAAGTTATATAATAATTAATTATAATTTAGCTAATTTTTAGGATTATTCATGAAATTATTCACATTAATAAATAAAGGGTCATTACATGAACTCTAAAAGATTATCGTTTTGTGCTTTGAAAATCTTTTGAAGCCGAAGGCCAAAGGCCCGAGTAAGTGCTTATTGATCTAGCACTTGGTCATGACCCATGGTCGCGTGGGTTGGGGATAGAGAGAAAGGGGCTAGTGCCTAAAAACTTCACAAAGAAGAGCCCCGAAAGAAAATGGAGTTTGAAATTTTTCTTGAATCGTATTTATTTATGAATGTTGTGGGATTTGTTAAGGAATGACGACCTGACAAATTTCGTTTGTCTGGACGTTATGTTTGCAGAAGTTTAACGAGTGCCAAAACTGAATAGAGTTTCCATTGAGTGCAAATAAATGAGGAGGCACAAAATTCTTCCATTTCAGATAATGAAGCTACAGGGATGGATGTTCATTTAGGAGTTGAAGGGTCGAACTCCAATGGGCATGGTTAAGAGATAGATAAGGAAGGGCATATGATGAAAATCATTGAAAGATTGCAGAAAGATGCCCAAACTCACCGAGAATATAGCAGAAAGCTCATGAAAGCTAAGGAACAATAGGGAGAATTAAACTTAAAGTTGATGAAGAGTCTGGAGAGAATAGAAAAGAAGTTGGACAAGGAGAGAGACTCGAAAAAAACAGGGAGTCACAAGACTTCTGAGGGAAGAAGATCAAGGAGTGTCGGTAGACACCATCATCACATCCAAGGTCGCTCCAAGAGGAGGGCACATAGTAGTTCAAGACCATCTCCTACCAGAAAGCACATGAGATATGGAGTGGATGAAATGAAGGGAGAAATGAACAAGATTAAGCCTCCTAGGTTTGATGGAGAACATAAGAAGGAGGAAGATTTTGAAACATGGTTGCTTGGCATGAGGAAATATTTCCAACTACAAAATTATTCCTCTCATGCAGAAGGAAGAATTATGATGTATCAACTGAAAGGAAAAGCATCCATGTGGTGGGATCAACTTGTGCAGGTGCAACACATTTGAGAGAAAGATGTCACCTGGAAATAATTCAAGAGGTATTTCGAGAAGAAATACTTGACTAAAAGATACTATGAAAGAAAAATGACAGAGTTCTTTGAACTCAAACTAGGCAGCATGACCATTGATAAATACAAACGAAGATTTTTGAAATTGTCGAAGTATGTTATGTTCATGAAAGATGAGACTATCAAGATTTAAAGGTATCTGAGTGGACTTCCACCTTCCATCGGTGACAAGATCCAGTATGATGACCCTAAGACTATGGAAGAAACTATAAGAAGAGTGAAATTCTTATATGAATAGCAAAGAGAAAATCCTACTTTTCGGAAGGCTTGGGATGACCATAAGAAGTTTAGAAAAGAGCAGAGGTAGAAGGGAAACAAACCTCCCTTTTTTAGAAACATTCCTCAAGGATAGCCATCGTTTAGAGAGCCGAGAATGGATGACGAAGGGGAACAAAGGCCAAGGCAGACGTCCATTCAGTGTTGGGGTTGACAGGGGAACCACAAGTACATAGATTGTCCCCACAAAAATGGCAAAGTGAGAGTTGTCCATAATGTTCAACAAGTTGAAACAGTGGAAGACATGGGCAGTAGAATACCAAGAATCTACGCAACCCTTGACAACAAGCAAGAAGAATATCAGTCGCACATTATTGAAATGGAAGGTATGATCAACAACTATGTCTTTACCATTTTAATTGATTCGGGGGATAGCCATAGTTATATAGATCCTAGAGTGGTTCAAAGTTTGCAATTGTTGAGAAGAAAACATGAAAAGTCTTGGTTAATGCAGTTGGCTACATGAAGTAAGAGGAAAGTTATCGAGTTAGTTAATTCATGTCCAGTGGACATGAATAGATTGAGCACAAAGGTTGAATTGAACATTTTGCCTTTAGGTTCTTATGACTGTCTAGTTGGGATGGACTAGTTGGACCAACACCATGCCATCCTAGACTTTCATAACAAGGCATTCACTTGCCTGGATGAGGAAGGAAATTGGAAAATAGTCCAAGGAATTCCCAGAGCTGTTGTTATTAGAGAAATCTCATCAATGCAGCTGAAGAAGTGCTACATGAAAGGATGTCAATTATTTGCAGCCCATGTGGAGGAAGCATCGAAGGAATAAGTCTCAAATATTGGAGATCATGCGGTACTAAAGGAATTTGAAGATGTATTTCAGGAGGTACCCGAACTACCCCCAAAGAGAGATATTGACTTATCTGTAAACTTGATGTCTGAAGAAGCTCCAGTGTCGAAAGCTCCTTACAGAATGAGTATGTCAGAGTTGAAAGAAATGCAATTGCATCTTGAAGAGATTCTGAAGAAGGGGTATATACGCCCAAGTGTGTCACCTTTGAGAGCCTCAGTCCTGTTCGTGAAGAAGAAGGATGGGACAATGAGATTGTGCATCAATTTCAGACAGTTAAACAAAGTGATTGTTAAGAACAAGTATCCTCTGTCATGGATCGATGATCTCTTTGACCAATTGAAGGATGCTAAGATATTTTTGAAAATAGATCTTAGATCATGATATCACCAGGTAAGAATTAAGGATGAAGACATCATCAAGACCGCCTTCAGAACAAGGTATGGTCATTATGAATTCACAGTGGTGCCATTCGAGTTGTCAAATGCACCCGTTGTTTTTATGTGCCTGATGAATGGTGTATTCAGAGACTATCTGGACAAGTTTGTCATAGTCTTTTTGGATGACATCCTGGTGTATTCCAAGTTGGAGGAAGAACATGAACAACATTTGAGGATGGTGTTGCAGATCCTAAGAGAGAACCATTTGTATGCCAAGTTGAGAAAATGCTCGTTTTATCAAAAACAAATCCATTACTTGGGGCATATCATTTCAAAGGATGGGATAATTGTATATCCTGAGAAGATAGAAGCCATCAGAGAATGTTCAGTGCCTAAAAGCGTGACAGAAGTCAGATCCTTTATGGGTCTAGTTGGCTATAACAGAAGGTTCATTGCAGGGTTCTTGAGGATAGCTCACCCTATTACTTCCTTGCAAAGGAAGGAGAAGAAGTTTCAGTGGATAGAAGAATGTGAGAAAAGATTTCAGCGATTGAATAATTTGTTAACCAGTGCTCAATTCCCGAGGATTGCAGATCCAAATGAAGACTTTGTAGTGTCTATGGATGCATGCAAAGAAGGACTGGGAGGAATCCTCAGTCAGAATGGGTTCGTAATTTGTTATGAATCTAGAAAGTTGAAAGAGCACGAAGGGAACTATGCAACTCATGATTTGGAGTTGGCAGCCATCGTTCACGCTTTGAAGAAATGGAGACATTACCTCATAGGAAGAAAGTTTGAATTGAGGATAGACCATAACGGTCTGAAGTCTTTGTTTGATCAACCAACCTTAAATGCTAGGCAGAGTAGATGGTTGGAATTCCTTTGTGAGTATGACTTTGATATCAAGCATATCAAAGGAAAAGAGAACAAAGTGGTTGATGCACTCAGCAGGAGAGTGCATTAATTACATGCTACAACCATTAGCATGTATCGAACTAATATTAAAGGCAGAATTTCGGAGGATACAAATACAGATTTGCAGTACCAGGATTTGGTAGAAAATCTATAGCAAGGTAAGATGCCATAGAAAGTGGAGAATTATAAATTGGAAACTGATGGAACACTTCTGTACAAGAACATAATTTATGTACCTAACGTCCAGGAATTGAAACTTATGATTTTGAAAGAAATGCATAATGTGCCTTATGCCGGGTACCCTGGATATCAGAAAATAGTGGCAACAGTCAAAGGTCATTACTTTTGTCCAGGTATAAAGAAAGAGATTGCAGAATACACCGCCAAATGTATGGAGTGTCAGAAGGTTAAAGCTGAGCACAAACACCCAACAGGGTTGCTACAACCTTTACCCATTCCTGAGTGGAAGTGGGAAGTGGTGATAATGGATTTCATCACGAGGTTGTCCAGAACCGGCAAGCACCATGATTCAATCATGGTGGTGGTGGAAAAGCTTACGAAAGCTGCCCATTTTATTCCACTAAAGACTACTTACAAGGAAACTAACGTTGCTAATATTTTTATGAGGGAAATAACATGATTGCACGGTATTCCCAAGACAATTGTGTCTGACAGGGACCCGAAATTTACCTCAAAATTATGGAAAGGGTTATTCAAGGGGTTTGGAACAAATCTGAACTTTAGCAATGCTTATCATCCTAAGTCTGATAAACAGACATAGAGGGTGAACAAAGTAATAGAAGTTATGCTAAGGATGTATGTGACGGATACACCATCTAAATGGGAAGACTACCTACACTTGGTAGAATTCACCTACAACAATGGGTATCAAGCAACATTGAAGATGAGCCCATTTGAAGCACTTTATGGAAGAAAGTGAAATACTCTAGTAAGCTGGGATAATCCAGCTGATAGAGCAATAGTTGGGCCATAGTTTCTCAAGGAAATGGAAGAGAAAATGCTAAAAATTAAGCAGAATTTAAAGGCTGCCCAAGATAGGCAGGAAAGTTATGGTTTTAAAAACAGAACCCACAGAGAGTTTAAAGTGGGCGATCATGTTTTCCTGAAAGTGAAAGCCAATAGAAGTTCCTTGAGGCTGGGAAACTGTTCGAAGTTGGCAGCCAGATATTGTGGGCCATTTTAAATCCTAGAAAGGATTGGGCCAGTTGTATATATGCTTGCATTACTTGCATCCATGACTGTACATAATGTGTTTCATATTTCATTTCTTAAGAAATATATACCTGATGCTAATCATGTAATCGATTGGAATGTGATTCAAGTGGAGAAAGAAGTTGTCCTGCAAGTGCATCATGTGCGCATATTGGACCGAAAAAGAAAACAACTCCAGAATCGATCCATAGGGCTTGTAAAGGTCCAGTGGACTTGGTACGGTCCTGAGGACGCGACATGGGAGCATGAAGATGATATGCGGGTAGAATACCCGCATCTTTTTGAAGATTTTGAAAATCTTGTTGATGTTGTGTAAATAGTTGCACTGAGGACAGTGAAAAAATAAGAGGAGGGGATTGTAACACCCCAAGGACATGCCCCAGTTATATTATAAATTGTAATCATGTTTTGTAGGCTAGTGAGCCGAGTGTTGATAAGTTAGTGGGATTATGCATTTATTAGGCCGAAGAGCCTAAGTGTTAAAGGCCAAGAGCCTATTTTTGTATATGTAATTATGCAGAACATTAATAAAGATTAAACATCATTGCCTGTAGACCGACCACGAAGAAAGAGTGATGGGGGACTAAGCTTTCACAGGGTGGGTAAGGGAAAAGGAGCTAAAAGGTTGGGAAAAGGGGCTAAGCTTAGGGTCTTAAGTTCTTGAGAATAATAATTTATTATTATTACAAAGCTATGTGACAAACATGTTTTTATCCTAAGTCCTGGGAAAGGCATCGTGTGCAAAAAGGGAACGCATGCAGCTCCAGGAATACAAGTTTTGACCTGGGTGCATGCAGTTAAAAGGTGAAGCGTCAACTGTGTTGGGGGTTCACTTACCATTTTCCATCCTCCGTGAATTGGGTAGAGTCTCCGTGAGTGCCCTCTGTATACCCTCACACATTTCTGAAAAACAGAACCATGAAGTCAACCGATGTATTCTCGTGAATCTCGTGGCCTCTATATTCGACCTTTGCAATATTCACGCACGCACCTGAGACCTGAAATTCGTGAACCATTTTGTGTCTTCTGAGGAACCCGACACCTGAGTAATCTCCTTAGTTGTGCCGTGTCTTAGCTTGGGTTGTTGCCTCCTACGGTGCCATGCCCATCTATTGTTGCTATTGTAATCCCTGTGTGAATGAGTGTTGAACTGTTGTTGTTGTCCTCACCTGGCTGGAGCTAAGTCGAGGAGTGTGTTGAAGAAGCGGGTTGTTAGGCCCATGGTAGAAGAGGCAGGTTGTCAGGCCTGTGAGCATCTCTCTCCAGGTGAGAGAGTCTGTTGGGAAGTGTTTTTCTCCCTGAGAGAGTCCAGCACCAACTAAAGAGCTCTCAGAATTCCTGATCCGGCTTGTTGTCGAGACTCAGAGAGGGAGGTGAAGCAACTGATGGACTGTGCTTGTGAAGTTGTATACTCCTGGGTGGAACAGGCATGTGGGGAATGAGAGTCTGTGAGTAGTGGGTGTAAGAATACTCCTGGAGAGAATCCTTCGGGTTGCTCTGTGAAGTTTTCCTGTAACCTTAGCCTAGTCTAGGATTCCTTTGCCCTAGGTGGAGCTTGGTCCCAGCTCGGGGGTGACCCACTGCTGAGCATGATGAGTAGCGTGGTCTAAGGATGGGAGGTTTGTGGAAGGTCTGCACGTAAATGGTGGATTTACTCCAATTCCAAAGATAAGTATCATTATATGTTTAATTTCAATTAAAATGCATGTTTGTGATGCTTGTATGTTTTCATGTATTCCATTGAATGTATGAATTACTGTTAATTCCATTAATTTTGTATGTTAGCAGTAATTCTGTGTTTACTCTGTATTGTTTGGTTAAATATGCATATTAAATATATATCTGTGAGAATGTTTCGCGTAGTAGTGTTTCCCGACAGCGGGGTTGATGTCTGAGGACGTTACAGAAACCCACTGTGTAGATACACATGTGGATAATGAAATTAAAGTTGAATATGAAAATGAAACTACTTTGTAGCAGTAGTAAAATGTGAGGAGAATCTAGCAATGGAAGTTGTTGAAGACATGAATAATGTAGTATACCTAGGGAGGTAATATGGGGTACCTAGGCAGGTACCCAATGGGAATGTGGTTATGTATTATTAGTGGAAGTCATTTAATATATGAGAATTTGGTCATTCAATGTAAGGTGGACTAGGTCCACTATATTAATAAAGATCCACTATGGTAGTTAAATGTAATAAATGTGAGAAGGCTCTCTAGAAGGTTCCTATGATATAGATAGAACTATATAAACACGTATAAGCAATTTAATGAAACATAGTGAATAATAGTGTGAATGTATCAAGCATTGCTTGAGGAGTGTTATCATTTTTAAGGATTAATATATGGTGTTACCCTACCTCAAGGGTTTTCTCTATTTCTTGTGTTTTCAATATTTGGTGAATGGTTTGGATTATTCTTGTTGATATTGTGGGTTTATTTTGAGATTTATCTTCAGATCTGTTCATGCACTTAACAAATAAAGATATACTGAATGTTGAAGTTTATGATGAATTAACATTTCTTGGAGATAGTTGTAAGTCTCAAGTATGATGGAGATGAAAGTGACTATGGAAAAAATACCATAATTGCACCAAAAGAAGGAACTAAAAAAATGAAAGCAACCATCGAAGTTGTTAAAGTTATTGGAACAATGGAAGAGTAGATGGAAGAAAATGAAGATGTTCTTGATTTTACAAAGTTTGACAAAAGTGTTTAGTTAGC
>JZKD02S0069752.1:347172-363243 GCA_000966675.3 Picea glauca
CATGGATCATATACCAAGGAAACCTCTCAACTAGATGTCCAACATCACCAACACATGCCTCTACCAAGCATGTACCAAGATCACCAAAATACCATCACAAAATATGTGGCTCAAACATGTACCAAAACATGTGCCAACCAAGAATCAACCTTGTACCACAACCTGTACCACACCAAGTGCATCAACCATGCACCAACACCTATACCAAATGGTGCATCAACCATGCACCAACACCTGTACCAAACTATGCATCAACCATGCACCAAAACTTGTACCATACCATGTACCAAACATATACATCAACCTATACCAACCATGCACCATTCCAAGTATATTAAACATGTATACCCCATGTACATCAATCATGGATCATCTCATACATATGCCAATAAAAATATGTGCCTCTAACAATGAACAATAACATCCATGTACCAAGTACCAAGAATATGTGTCAAGGATGTATCAATATCACCTCAACCATATGAAACCATGTACCGTGTACCACAAGTGTTCCAAGACATTCCTTAAGTATGTGTCATACCATCCATGAAACAAGCCTCGAATAAACTCATGTAAAACATACCTTTACTCATGAAGAGGATCTGGTGCATATCATCTCAGACCAACAACCCTTCCTCAACTTTAGAATCAACAACATGGCACCTTCTTCAATATTTTTCAAAAGCATCCACTACTTGCTCCACTATGTCCTAGGTATATCTGCTACTTTCTCCACTGTGACCTGCAGATGTGCTACTTTCTCCACTGTGACCCATGGATATCCACTACTTTCTCCACTATGACCCATGAATGTCCGCTACTTTCTCCATTGTGACCAATGGATGTCTTCTAATTTCTCCACTGTGACCCATGGATAACCTCAAAAGGCTAGTTTGATTACTTCACATTTTTCCCTTTCGAACTTCCTTCGCAACCTCAGACCAAAGTTATTCACAAGATAGATAATCAATAAGGTTGTGTGTGAAGGTAATTATGAGAGAATCCTTGAGGTGTATTTATACTTTTTATAAGTAACCTCTTTCCTTACTTTAGGGGTTTCTTGTTACAACTGCTTTACCCTTTCAATAATGACTTGTGACCAAATAGGGGCTTTTAAACCATTCTTCGGGGCTTCCAACTTCACAAGGCCATAACGCCTCAACCGTGAGGAACCATGTGATGTTCCACCGATCAATGGAAATGACATGACGAGTAATATCCATGTATGAGTTTCTTACCTGCATTTACATTGTCCTTCATGTACATATTATTCAATCAACTTCTGGTCCCATAAACACACCCCTGGAGCTTCATGTAGACTACATCAAATGCACCGATCACATATGTTGACATCAACCACTCCATCAATGACCACTAACTCACCATCTATCACAACCACATCTCTAGGGATTCCAAAATTTTCCAAGGGTTGACATCAATGACAACCAACTATCCAACAATCTCCCCCTTTGGAATTTATGGAAACACCAACATTGATGAAAACATTGATGCTACAACACTCATGCTCCCCCTATGACCATTGCTTATCATCAATGTTTCTCACTCTCCCCATTTGACATCAATGGAAAATGGTCTCTCTCCTTGGGGCTTCTCCCCTTGTCTTTATGTATATGTTCTCTCTCTGTTTCCATCCCTTTTTTATTTCTCTTCACATGTTTCTCTCCTTCTGTAACTTTCTCTGAAAGTATACCTTCTATGAACAATATTTCTATTTCTCTTCCTTTGAAATAACAGGAAAAATGATAGATCCCCTTGTTGATGTGTCTCCCCCTGTCTTCATGCTTCTTATATTTTGTTTTGGATCTCTTTCTCTAATGATTTCTCTTCCCTTGACTTCTCTGCAAGATGTCGTGTAAATCAATGTAGGGTTGCCTGTAAGTATTTCATTTACTCTCTTCTAGTGCTTGCTAATTTTCCATTGGTGATTCCTCTTATAACTCTTTGATATATATATAAAGAATTCAAAATTTATTGACTTCAAATGATTTGTCATGACCATATTGTTCAACAATGTCCCTGTGATGATATAACTTATGTTGAAGGTTTCTCTTTCCTTATTTTGTTGTGCCTTTCATTGCTTGCCTTTATGTGACCAACTAATTCCAACTAATTTCACTGATTCCAATTGTAAATATACTGCTATGCATCTTCTTTAACCCACGTTTTATGGACTTGTTGAGAATCCATCTTTGTCCATATGTCACAAATTGTCCATACCTTTGCTACTCAAATTTCCACAATGTTGACTCATCTATCATTATACTATCATCACGGCTACAACTAATCATCACATATTCCTTAATAAAATGTGCTCGTTGGTCTTCTTTGTCTGCAAATCAAACTCTGCATGTCTGGAACAACCTGTACTAAATATATCCATGCATGAATACATACGTGGAATATAATCACAAACTTTTTCCTGTGGAACTGCCAACTGATACATGTTTGGGAACACTCCTTCTCAATTGATCAATCTGTCATATTGTACTTTTTTTATCTGATTTCTATGAATCTGTCTCTACATATACTTCAACCTGCTCAAAATATGGATCTTTGATCTATATTAGCTATTGCACTGACTCCCCATGTTCAATATTCATATTACCTGCTTTGATGCAGTGTAATCTTCTTCTTCCTATATAGACTCATCATATTTATGAACTCTGACTTATTTCTTTCTACTTATGGACTGATATTGCACTACAATTCCTGAAAGTACAATCTCTTGGGCTTGTTCTTTATTCACTTTCTCTTATTTTCTTTCTCATACTACTACAAAACCCGCGCGATCTCTAGGACCTGTTCTTTATTCACCCATTCTTCTTGTTTTTCATTTCTTCTCCCAAACTTCTTGTATCTGACATCTTCCTTTTTCCTTCATTCATTTGATCTTCCTTTACCTATTCCTTTTTTCTTTTCCAAACCCTCTTATATCTAATATTAGTTTTTTTTCTCAAGAAAGTATCCAGCATGCTTCTACAAACATGAGCTATGTGACCATAATTGTGGAATTTCTAACATTAAATATTGTGTGGGGCCACATAAATATTTCTTGCTTGAACATTTCTTTCATAAGCCCTGCAATATGCAACTTTATGTCCAAAGTTAGTACAATAAAAAATGACCATAAAAGAAATTTACATACCTGTGAGTGAATGATCTTCTTTGTAGTGTATTCCTTCTGAATTCCTTCCTTGGTTGGTCATGATCATGATTGAAGCTTATTCGTATCTTGAATGTGGAGGGTCTTCCTAAATATGTATCTCTATCATTTTTCTTTCATTCTGACTGACCATGATTCCTTCCTTTGAGTACTTCTGCATAACTCTTACTATTTTCTTCATTCTTCTTTTCTGACAGCCTGGAGTGATTCTTTTGAACATTCTCTACTGATGATGTGGATGCTTTTGTCTCTTCAACGTTCTTGTTGATCTTGACAATTTTGGCTCTCAATGTGAACTTATTCTTCAAGATTCTCAAGCTTTTCTTCTTTCTTCATCATCTGAATCTTCATGACTTCTTCTATTTTCTTTGCTTCTTCAGGTTGGATCTTCAAGGAGATGATTTCCTTTTCAAGTCGTCTTTCTTCTTGACCAAATTATTATTCAACTTGATTTAATTCCTTAGTTCTCTCTTTTATATGATCTTTCAAAATATTTTCTCTTTTCCCTGGTTCATTTCTTTTGGCTTCCAAACATTGCTTCTCTTCCATTACTTCCTTTCTTAGTGTTTTTATTTCAGCTTCCAAACACTATTTTTCTTTCATATGACTTTTGTAAGTTTCTTGAATCTTTATGGCTTCTTCTAGCTGAGATTTCAGTTTCATGATGACTTGTTGGGATTCCTTGGAAATTTCTTGTGAATTTATCTTTACCAATTGTTCCTCAAGAGACTTGTTTTTCTTTCTTTCTTTCGTCAATTCTTGTAAATAATTGATTAATTCTATTTCAAGGTCTACTATGCCTTCTTCACACTCTTCTTCTTCTTAATCTGTCTGACATGTTGAGAATATTTCTTCTTGTTTTGTACCTGCATATTCTTTAGAATTATCTGGCTCTGTGATGAGAGATTCCTTAAAATAGAGATCATGTAGCTTATCCCATAGTTCTTTAGCTGATAAACATTTTCCCACTTTCTCTTTTATTGAATCAGGTAATCCTTCCAAGATGAAACTCATTGCTATTTTGTTATTTCTTTTCAATTCCTTCTTGCTTGCATTCTTTGGAGGTTTCTTTGTGGTGGTGTATCATGTAACAACTGATTTCCAAACATCATATCCTTGTGCCTGTAAAAATGTTTTCATCTTGATATTCCACATCTCATAGTTTTGACCATTATGACCATCAAACCATGGTATTCCATTATTTGTGTATACACTATTCTTGATCTCCATGATCTACCTTCCAATGTTTAAATTGTTTCCTGAAGGAACCTTCTCCGATACCAATTGTTGGAATACTAAGAGGGGTAGGTGAATTAGTATGAGTACCGTTACCACTTTTAACCACAATATATAAGCTTCAACTTAATCAACAATATGTCTGCAATGTAGCATCAATATATCATCATCATATAAACATAAGAGCATCACATCAAAAACATCACATCAAATACACAATAAACCAAAATTTACATGGAAACCCAAATGGGAGAAAACCACAAAATTCTTTCTTATATATCAAAGAATACATTCATTGGAAGCGCCAACTTCCCAATTCTCCAGCTATAGCTAGAAGGAGGCTACGACCCCCTATTTATAGGCTCCAACCTGAAGGAAGCTAAAACTCCCTGAATTATATGGCTCCTATGATCCAGGTGGATATCAATGGCCACCCACATTTTCCAACTGGCTCAAAACAATTTTTTGACAATTTTGGCAATTTACTATTTTTAACAGTTTTAACTTCTGGGGCCATTTTAAGGGCCTAAATGAAGGTTTTTTGGGATTGATCTTCTCAATTATAGCCAAAAGAATGATTGAGCCCCAAAAATGAATCTCCTCAGTGATACCTTTCCAATGGGATATCATACGCTTAAAACAGAGATCATATGAAAACGTTATGACCCCGGGAAGTTGATGTACTAACTTACCCAAACAGGGCCCACATGACTTTTGGCGCTTCATCTCCTAGGGTTAGGTTTTTGAATGTCTAGGGTTTTTGGAATTCTTGTTTATTGTAAAAATTCCTTCAAAGCCTCATTGTAATCATCTTCTTGCGAACGAGTGCAACTGTCACATCTCTTCTCACAGATAAGCCACTACCATTCCAACAAGCTTGTTTCCACTGCATTTTATAGTTTCATCTTATTTCCTTACTGAATAGAAAAACCGTTTTATTGTATCTCTGTTATTTTGTGTTAAGCACTTGCTAATAATATGTATTCATTTTTTTCTACTCATAAAATCCGGATTGGTGGTATCAGAGCGGTCTTCTCCTTGTCGTCATAATGCATGTCCCCAACAAGGTCGGAGTACAAAGAGTTGGGTCTCGAGCTTGTTTCTCTTGAGGAAAAAATATCTTGCACACCCAAGCGACCTCTGATGGTAGGATAAAATAAATAAGATGGGATAGGAGATCCTTTCAAACTGTTGATTAAGGAAGCCCTCACACAACAAAGGAAAGAGATGATGGATAGTTTCGCGCAAATCCTTCGATGGATACCAACAAGCGACGGATATTCTTCGAGTGGAGGTGCCACCCCCTTCAAGGTACAAATAAACTTCGATATTCCTATATTTGAAGGTCAGTTATATGTAGATTCTATAGACAAGTGGTTGAATCTACTATAAGGATATTTTTCTGTCCATAACTTTTCGAATAGAGAAAAAATTACGTTTGCGCTCCTCAAAGTCGTTCCCCATGTCAAAGATTGGTGGGAAACGTTTTTTGAGCAAAAGGAAACAGAGGAACCCTCATTATTTATAGTCACAACCACCTGGGATTCCTTCAGGGATGCTATTAAGGAACAATACTACCCTGTCGAAAGTTATGACGACTTGTATACCAAATGGACGACATTGCGGCAAGAAAGAGACCAAGCAGTGCCAGATTTCACGAATATCTTTCATACCTTGCGCACCAAGATGGGTATGAAAGATTCAGAGCAACATCTGGTGCTCAAGTATCGTGACACTCTGCATAGATACATCCAGACCGAAATGGATTTTTTGGACATCTCATCCTTGGGCGTGGCCTATCGATATGTCGTCAAAATCAAGCAGAATCTCAAACAAAAGATGCGACAATTTGGGCCTGGGAACCCCTCACAACAAAATCCAGGAAAGGGCGGCCCCAACCCACAGAACAAAGGACATATCAAATATGGATGGTATCAGGACAACCAGTCCAAGCCACAAGCAAAGAAGGACACCAGAAGACAAAGAAAGATACCGGGAAGTGGTGCAACTTCCATAAGAGCCCTTGGCATAACACTACTGACTTCCACTCAAAGAAGTTGCTGGTGACCAAAGTGAAATCCTCTGAATCAGATGTGGGTTTAGAATCTAAGCTAGAACCAGAAATGGGAAGATGGATCATTGACACGAAACCCAATTCCACCATTGCTACCACCAAGCTCCAGCCCGGTGAACCAGACGAGACAGAAGAAGGAGAATGCCTCTTCCATTCATAGATGTGGGTAAAAGGCACCACGTTTCACTTCATCATGGATAGTGGTAGCCAGAAGAAACTCATCTCAACAAAGGTCGTCAAGCGGTTGGCCTTGCCTACAACACCGCACCCACAACCCTACACCATTAGATGGATCTACCAAGGAAGTGATCTCCATGTCAGCCAAGAGTGTCGACTGGTACGACATCAATCCCTTCAAAGACGAGGTATTGTGTGATGTTGCTCCTCTCGAATTTTGTGATGTTCTTTTGGGCCAGCCTTATTTATGGAAACATCATGCTATATATGAGTTTAGGTCTCCTAGTGTTATTATTACTTTGAACAGGAAATTGTATAGGATACCCGAGGCAGTCCCACCTAGTGTTATTTCCTTGATCTTTGCTAAGCAATGCAGGAAGGTCATCTCTTAGACAAGGAAATTTGTCTTCTTCATGATTCGCTCTCAGAATAAGCGAAAGATCACAACCACATCCAGGGTCTCTGTGGCTGACCTCTCCACATAACAGAAGCAACTATATAAGGTCGTGGAAGAATACTCAGATATCTTCTCCTCACCTACCGGGGTACCTCTACACTGCCAGGTCAAGCATCTCCTCGATTTGACCCCTGGTACCTCTGCACTGCCAGGTCAAGCATCTCATCGATTTGACTGCTATTCTCTATTAGAGAATGAGGAGATCAAGCGACATATCCAAGAACTGCTCCACAAGGGATCCCAATCGTTCTGGTACAGAATAAAGATGGAACCTGGCGACTCTACATTAATTACCAAGATTTGAATAAAATCACAGTCAGAAACCGGTACTCGATTCCCCGGATTGATGACCTCATTGATCAACTCACGGGGGCCAAATACTTTAGTAAGATTTATATGAAGTCTGGCTACCACCAGGTCCCGATAGAACAGACAGATGTATGGAAAACCACCTTCAAGTCAAAGGAAGGCCTTTTTGAATGGTTGGTCATGCCCTTTGGTTTGAAAAATTCTCTAGCCACTTTGATGAGGATGATGGACGATATCCTGCAACCATTCACCAATACTTTTGTAGTGGTGTATCTGGATGAAATTCTCATTTACAACAAGACTTGGGCTGAACACTTGCAGTATATTCAGCAGGTTCTGCACACCCTGCAACAGTACAAGCTATATGCCAACTTGGAAAAATGCTCCTTCGACATCGACAGGTTCCATTACCTAGGCTACATAATTGATCAACATGGCGTACATGTGGATCTAGCCAAGATACAAGTCATCCGTGACTGGCCAACCCCAACCACACTCACTAAGCTTCAGAGCTTCTTAGGCCTTGCCAATTTCTACTACAGGTTCGTGCTGGGATTCTCCCATATTGCATGGGCCCTTAGCCAAATAACCAAGGGTGGTGGTAAGGTGAAATTTGCATGGGGCTAGTCCCAACAACAAGAATTCAAAAATTTGAAGAAGCACTTGTGCTTATCCCGAGTACTTTCACTACCAGACCTACAACAACCCTTTGAGATCGAGACAGATGCTTCAGACTATGTGGTGGGCGTCATTCTCACTCAACAAGGCCACCTCATGGCCTATCATAGTGAGACACTATCAGATGTTGTTCGTAAGTACCCTAATTACGACAAATAAATGTACTCCAT
The DNA here is from genome assembly GCA_000966675.3 of Picea glauca. Classification (NCBI taxonomy): domain Eukaryota; kingdom Viridiplantae; phylum Streptophyta; class Pinopsida; order Pinales; family Pinaceae; genus Picea; species Picea glauca. The sequence continues at coordinate 355,458 of JZKD02S0069752.1, forward strand.
TGTGAAAACCTGCTGCCAGTGGAGAGATTACATTATTGGGAAGGAGACAGTCATCCACACTGATCATAAGCCATTGTAGTTCATGCAGACATAAGGAAAATTGCAGAATGATTGCCATCAAAAGTGGTTCACATACTTGCAACAATTCCACCTCAACATCAAGTATAAAAAAGGAAGCACCATCGCATCGCTGATTGCCTCAGCAGACTGCCAGTCATGACACTCACCACAGTGCTAGAATCCTACGGCCATGAGACCTATAGATGGCCCCAACTCTATGATACAGACCCAAAATTCGCCACCACCTACCAAATGTTGTGTGCAAACACAGTTGTCAATAATTTCCATCTTCAGGATGAGTTGTTATGTTGTCTGGGCCATATCTATTTTCCATCAAGCGAGCGAGTGATGCTGATCTAGGAATCCCACTACAGTCAGGTGATAGGAAAATTCGGCGTCGAAAAGACAGTGGCTATGCTACAAAAACATTTCTACTGGCCGAAACTTCGACATGAGGTCAACAAGTATATCAGGTCTTGCACTGCCTGCGCTATTTCCAAACCGACCACTAAGAAACGAGGCTTGTACACCCCTCTTCCTACTTTTGACAGGCCATGGGAATCCATCTCAATGGACTACATGTCGGGCCGCTCATCCACCAAGCGGGGAAATGACTATTTTTGTGGTTGTTGATCACTTTTCTAAGATGACGATTCTGGTTGCCTACAAGAAGAACATCACAGTAGAGGCCATTGCCAATCTCTTCTTTGAACGAGTCTGGGTACATTTTGGAATCCCACAAACCATTGTCTCATATCAGGATAGTCGATTTCTCAGCACATTTTGGTCGAGCCTCTGGTCACTGCTGGACACAAATCTCACCAAATCCATGGCCTTCCACCCCTATACAGATGGCCAAATCGAGGTCACCAATCGAATGATTGTGCATATCCTTCACATGTTTAATTCAAGGCACCCTCTCACATGGGATAAGAGCCTTCCCTATGTCCAACATAGCTACAACTGAGCCCTACCTAGCTCTACCGGCCATAACCCCTTTCAGGTGGGGTTGGGATTCCAACCATTGGGTCCCATAGATGTTGCACTTCCCCTTGCGGTCACCTTGACCGACTCATATCCTACTCCAACTGAAGCTGAAAAAGCCACCTAGTTCATTGAGTGGATCCAACACATTTTCCAATAGGTTCAGGATATCCTACAGAAGTCCAATGACAAGTACAAGCAGCACCATGATCAACATCGGGTGCCACATAAGTTTTAGGTGGGAGACAAAGTTTGGTTTCACTTGCAGAAAGAACACCTTACAAGACCCCATCGGAAGCTTCGCCCACTCTGTTATGGGTCGTACACCATCACCAAGGCTGTGGAAGATAACGATTTTGAGCTCAACATTCCTCCTTTCCTTGACCTATACCCAATGTTCAACGTGGATCTCCTTCGCCCTTATTTCCCACCATTATTGGACACCTCAGACGCAACACAACAACTGACACAAACAAATATCAACCCCAACTGCATACAACAGGCATCCAATGATCACATAGTGGACACACATATCAAGGGCACTCGACAACAAAGTATCCAACTTTATCGAGTTGTCAAAGTAGGGAAACTCCTGCAGCAAGGCAAGTGGCTCACCCGGGGCCAAATTCAACATAAATTTCCTCATCTGATGGGGGAAATCAACGCAATGGAGACCATTGCTTCCTAAGGAGGGAGGATTGATCTAGGTGGATGTCGGTGGCCACCCACCTTTTCCAACTGGCTCAAAAAAGTTTTCTGACAATTTTGGCAATTTACTATTTTTAGCAGTTTTAACTTCCAGGGCCATTTTGAGGGCCTAAATGAAGGTTTTTTGGGATCGATCTTCCCAATGATAACCAAAAGAATGATTTATCCCTCAAAATTAATCTCCTTGATGATACCTTTCCAACAGGCTATCATACGCCTAAAACGGAGATCGTATGCAAAAGTTATGACCCCGGGAAGTTGATGTACTAACTTACCCAAACGAGGCCCACATGACTTTTGGCGCTTCATCTCCTAGGGTTAGGTTTTTGGATGTCTAGGGTGTTTGGAATTCTTTTTTATTGTAAATAGGCCTTCAGAGCCTCATTGTAATCATATTCTTGCGAATGAGCGCAACTGTCACATCTCTTCTCAGAGATAAGCCGCCACCATTCCAACAAGGTTGTTTCCGCTGCATTTTACAGTTTCATCTTATTTCCTTATTGAATAGAAAACCAATTTTACTGTATCTCTATTATTTTTTGTTAAGAACCTATTAATAATCTGTAGTCATTTTGTTTTGCTCATAAAATCCGGATCATCCTACCAGAAGGATAATATCAACTCAAAACTCGCAGAGGCAATTTAGAATGCTCAAAATGGCTTCAATAAACAGAGAAAGGGGATAATTTTGAAATTCCCAAATATCAGTTAAAATGACATGATCACAAAGAGCGCGTCAAAATATTTCTAACGACACAAACGGTTCTTCAAACAGAGTTACAGATCAAAAGATATAAGCGGTCAAAGTTTAGGTCAAGGTGACATGTGTCATCACTGTAAGGGTGACACGTGGAAAGTACATAAAACTGATGTGGCAGAGTGTTGAGTTGGCATGGGATGATGTGGCAAGGTCATACAGTTTTTATGACAAACACGTGGGTGAACTAGGTTGTGAAAAGTGTCTTTTTCATGGGCAAATGATATGGTGCCACGTGGCCCAGTCGTGGACTGCCACATGGCACCCCTCTAGTTGTTGGCATGTGAAAAAAATTATATGACTCCCCAAGAGTTGAAATCCTAACCTCCTTATCCCAAAGGACTTACAACCTCTGTGCTAGCCAACATACCAATATGTGTTCCTTGTTTATACCATGGTTCGAATTTTATTTAAGTTTTAATAATGTTTCGTATGGGGGAAGAAAAGGGCTAGGCCTTTGGCCCAACCCTTGATTATATACTAAACCATGCGACCATATACATATTCCAACCGCCACTAAATATAGCAGTCCGCTTAACCTCTGCCATATATGGTATATTCCATGGGCCGCCAGTTTAGCAAGTGTCCGCCATTTTTAGCCGCGTGCCAAATCTTGTTGCAACCATATGCTCAAAAGAGGAGGCCCATGGGATTCGACCCCGGGACCTCTGCCAACCAAAACATTAACTTAGCCTCCACTAACCACTACGCCAACTGTCACATTACTACATAACCACCCATTTTTTTGTATAAAAGGGGGATTTCCGCCAGTGTATTGGGGATGGAGGAGAACCAAGCGCGTCCATAAGGATTTTGCATGGATTTTGAGATAGGGGACACTTTTCAAGATTTTCCCAGTCATTTATTGCAGAGGTAGGGCATGAAAACCAAGGCAGGGGTGTCTCTTGGGCCTGAAAGTGTTAAACTCAGATTGAGGCATGGAGATAGTTATTTTTAGGTAATTCGATGCCACCAACATAGTTGTGATGTAATTTTTCTGATCTGAGCAAAGCTTCTGTATCTTAACTCCATAATGAGGTATACTTATGTATTTTACCCAATTATTTTGTGGAGTTAATAAAAAGACCTATCCATTTGAGAGAAGGACCCAGAGACATAGTTCATCAGGGAAGAACTCTGTTATCAAGTTATTTTTGTTCATATTTCATGCTTATGTCTCTTTCCTTTTGAGCTTTTCCTTTTTTATGGTGTACTTTAGTTTATGCTCATTTAATACAATTCTTTAATAAGCCACCTAACGAAAATATCCCATATCATGTTGGTATGAGAGCAATTGTCTTTGAATTGAATTGTTGAGTATGAATGCTTACTAGGGCCAAGCATAAGAAGGGTGAAGGAACTCTTGATACTTTCAATTCCGAATTTGGTCAAGCATCCCGAAGGAAGAATATGGCAGAAGAGGACAAGCGTGATGAACAAGAGAAAAAATTTCACATGGTCTTTTATCGCATGTTAGAAATGGTCGAAAGAATGTATGGATATTACGAGAAGAGGATGAAGAAGAAAGGAAATAAAAAGGAAGCGCATGTAGGTGATGATGCTTCGGTAAACCAAGGGGCTGGAGGAGACCCTTCTGATCCTCCATATTCGCCTTCAAGTTCTAGTTATTCTTCCTCTGAGCATTCTCATCACTCTCAATATTCTAACCATAAAGCCTCTTTTAAGAGACTATTATTAAATATTGATGTAAATTTTTCTTTACCTATGTTTAATGGAGATGCTAATCCTGAAAAACTAGATAATTGGATCCGATAGGTTGAAGTATATTTTTGTGTTCAACATATTGACAAAGAGGAAGTTAAAGTGAAAATCGCTTATGTTCGATTGGAAGTCACCTCTCTCGTTTGGTGGGAGAGCAAGCTACAAGACAGAAGTAAGTGTGGTAATCTTCTTTCCTCATGGTCGAAATTTAAATCAGAGACAAGGAAGCAGTTCTATCCATTAGGGTATTTACATAAAGCAATGATGGAATGGAAAACTTTAAGGCAGAGTAAAGGTCAGACTATACAAAGTTTCACAGAATAATTTGGGAAGAAATGTCTTGCATTGAATATTCCTTTGGATGCTTATGAAAATTTAATGAAGTATATTGGAGCACTTCACATTTATATTCATCATACTTTTCTCTTGTTTAACCCCACTAGTCTTGACGAAGTTTGCATGCAAGCCACTCACCTTGAGAACAGGGGGAAACATGTTCAAGAAGATCTCACGAAGAAACCTTCCAATTTCTCACAAAAGAATTTCAAGAAGTTCAAAGGGAAGGACAAGAAGACCGCTATAGTGACGAGAGAAGAACGAAAATAAACTTGCACTCATTGCAAGAAAATCAGTCACGATGAAGAACACTTTTGGAAACTGCATCCAGAAAAAAAACCAAAACAATTCGGTGGAAAGGGGAAGACGAAGACCGTTGTTACAGTTCATCAAGATCTTGGTTCCGAATTAGGATATAAAGGAAAGATCACCACGGTTGGAGTACAAGGTAAATATTCCCTTCATGATAGTTCAAGTTCTAATGATGAATCTCATGTTGATGAACGAAAGAGGAATGAGTTATTTCATATACGAGTTGTATCTAAACACACTAAGATAGATACATTATTTGATCTGGGTTCCTGAGTAAACTTAATATTTGAAGAACTTGTCAAGAAGATGGGTCTTGTAACAAAACCACATCCAAAGCCTTATCCTCTTGGTTGGGTATGTGATCAAGAAAAACTTAATGTCACCAAACAATGTAGGATCAGATTTTCTATTGCTTCAAAATTGATTGATGAAGTGGATTTGGATGTTGTACCACTTGATATATGTGGAATAGTGTTGGGGAGTCCTTATCTTTATGATAGAAAAGCAATTTTCTTTCGTCATGAGAAAAAATACTACCTTACTAAAGGGGGAGTGGAATATATTGTTAGAGCTCAGAGCATGAGGGTAAATACGACACTTGTTAGTGCAAGACAAATGAAAAGACTCATAACCACTAATAAGAGATATGTACTCATGGTCGTCAAAGAGAAAGATGTTGGGACATCTGATGCCTTCCAAGGGTGTGATCCATCTTATAAAAAGGAATTAATTGATAGTGTTTCTAAGTATGATGATATTTTCCAGGAACCAGATGGATTACCTCCTAAGAGGGAAATCCAACACGAGATACATCTTCAGCAGGATTCTCCTCTTCATAATTTGGGCATGTACATTATGTCAGTTGTAGAGATGACATAGATCAAGAGGTAGGTACAAGGCATATTGGATCAAGGGGTCATCAGGCCCAGTTCATCTCCTTGTGGTTGTGTAATCGTGATGGTGCTAAAGAAACATGGCACATGGCGAATGTGTGTCGATTATCGGGCCTTAAATAAAATCATGGTGAAAAATCGATACCCTCTTCCTCGTATAAATGATTTACTTGATTGGTTGAAGAATGTTGTTTATTTTACTAAGTTGGATTTTCTTAGTGGATATCATCAAATCAAGGTCGCAGAATAGGATGCATGGAAGATTGCCGTTAAAACTAAACAAGGATTGTTTGAGTGGTTAGTTATGACGTTTGGGCTTTGTAATGCTCTGACAACTTTCATGCGTGTGATGAATGATGTATTCAGGGCTTTCCTAGATGACTTTGTGATTGTATATTTATATGACATTCTTCTTTTTAGCAGGACTTGGGATGAACATGTAAGGCATGTAAAGCAGGTATTGGATTTTCAAAGGGAAACTATGATTGTGAAAATTTCTAAATGGGAATTTGGAAATACTGCACTTATATACTTAGGACATATCGTGGGAGGAGGAAAATTGAAGATTGATCCTTCCAAAATTGATGTAATTTTAAATTAGCCTGAGCCAAAAAGTGTGATCAAGATCTGAAGCTTCTTGGGTGCAATCGAATATTGGAGGAGATTCATTCCCAACTTCTCCTTTATAGCAGCTCCTTTGCATGTCTTAACCAGTCTGAAGAAAACGTTTTAGTGGGAAGGAAAGCAAAAAAAATATTTTGACACTTTGAAGGGGAAGATCAGTACCGCACTAGTATTAGCACTACTGAATCTTCAAGAGTTGTTCAAGATCGAGACATATGGCAACGGATACACCATGGGTGCAGTATTGATGCAATATCGTAAGCCTATATGTTACCACTCTGAAAATTTTAACCAAGTTGTTGTTAACTATCCTTCATATGATAAAGAGTTGTATGCATTAGTTCAAAGCGTAAATAAATGGAAGCACTACTTGTTAGGGAAGGAAACCATCATACATACAGATCACCAACCCTTACAATATATTCAAGCACATACCAAACTGTAACAATCACGACACTACAGATGGATGGGTCTTCTACAACAATTTCATTTGGTAAACAAGTACAAGAAGGGTACAAGTAACAAGGTAGCTGATATGATTTCTAGACCTCCTTTTGTTGTTTTTATTATTTTGAAGAATAATTCTTTATCTCATGATAGCTATGTAGAACAATATGCCATCGATGAATATTTTAAAGAAGTATATGAGAAGCTAACCCATGGTGCATAGGTAGAGAATTATTGTCTGCGGGGAAAATTACTCTATCATCTTGGGAAGTTATTTATTCCTACAAGTTAACGAGTCCATGTGATACGAGAATCTCACACTTCTCTTGTGTCTGGGAATTTTTGGGTAGGAAAAACTATGGCTCATTTGCATAGGTTTTGTTACTGGCCTCAAATGAAAGCAATTGTAACTAAATATGTAAAGGGGTGTGTGATGTGTTCTACTTGTAATTACACTAATAGAAAATTGCAGCTATACTCACCACTTCCTGTTCCACCCCATCCACGGGAAAGTATTTTCTTGGATTTTGTAGGGGGTTTACCAATGACCAAAGGGGGTCATGATTATTTGTATGTCATAGTTGATAGGTTCAAAATGATGTGTATCTTAATGGCATGTAAAAATCAGATCACTATTGAGAAGACTGTTAATCTCTTCTTTCAACATGTTTGGGTTCACTTTGGATTACCCACATACATTGTCTTGGATAGAGATACTCGATCCCTTGGGGAATTTTGGACTAGATTGTGGAGAATGATGGACACCAAATTTAAGAGGAGAACTTCTTTTCATCCACAGACCGACAAACAGACAGAGGTAGTAAACAAAACAATTGTAATTTTTCTTCGAGGCTACTGCAACAAGCATCCTAAGTTATGGGATGAACAAATACCCTATGTACAACATGCTTATAACCGATATTTACATTCATCCACTCATAGT
>JZKD02S0069752.1:363293-377502 GCA_000966675.3 Picea glauca
ATTCTTCTTTTTAGCAGGACTTGGGATGAACATGTAAGGCATGTAAAGAAGGTATTGGATACTTTTCAAAGGGAAACGATGATTGTGAAAATTTATAAATGGGAATTTGGAAAGACTGCACTTATATACTTAGGACATATCGTGGGAGGAGGAAAATTGAAGATCGATCCTTCCAAAATTGATGTAATTTTAAATTAGCCTGAGCCAAAAAGTGTGATCAAGATCTGAAGCTTCTTGGGTGCATTCCAATATTGGAGGAGATTCATTCCCAACTTCTCCTTTATAGCAGCTCCTTTGCATGTCTTAACCAGTTTGAAGAAAACTTTTTAGTGGGAAGGAAAGAAAAAAAAATATTTTGACACTTTGAAGGGGAAGATCGGTACCGCACTAGTATTAGCACTACTGAATCTTCAAGAGTTGTTTGAGATCGAGATAGATGCCAACAGATACACCATGGGTGCAGTATTGATGCAATATCGTAAGCCTATATGTTACCACTCTGAAAATTTTAACCAAGTTGTTGTTAACTATCCTACATATGATAAAGAGTTGTATGCATTAGTTCAAAGCGTAAATAAATGGAAGCATTACTTGTTAGGGAAGGAAAGCATCATACATACAGATCACCAACCCTTACAGTATCTTCAAGCACATACCAAACTGTAACAATCGCGACACTACATATGGATGGGTCTTCTACAACAATTTCATTTGGTAATCAAGTACAAGAAGGGTACAAGTAACAAGGTAGCTGATATGATTTCTAGACCTCCTTTTGTTGCTTCTATTATTTTGAAGAATAATTCTTTATCCCATGATAGCTATGTAGAACAATATGCCATCGATGAAGATTTTAAAGAAGTATATGAGAAGCTAACCCATGGTGCATAGGTAGAGAATTATTGTCTGCAAGGAAAATTACTCTATCATCTTGAGAAGTTATTTATTCCTACAAGTTAACGAGTCCATGTGATACGAGAATCTCACACTTCTCTTGTGTCTGCGAATTTTGGGGTAGGAAAAACTATGGCTCATTTGCAGAGGTTTTGTTACTGGCCTCAAATGAAAGAAATTGTAACTAAATATGTAAAGGGGTGTGTGATGCGTTCTACTTGTAATTACACTAATAGAAAATTGCGGCTATACTCACCACTTCCTGTTCCACCCCATCCATGGGAAAGTATTTTCTTGGAATTTGTAGGGGGTTTACCAATGACCAAAGGGGGTCATGATTATTTGTATGTTGTAGTTGATAGGTTCAAAATGATGTGTATCTTAATGGCATGTAAAAATCAGATCACTGCTGAGAAGACTGCTAATATCTTCTTTCAACATGTTTGGGTTCGCTTTGGATTACCCACATCCATTGTCTTGGATAGAGATACTCGATCCCTTGGGGAATTTCGGACTAGCTTGTGGAGAATGGTGGACACCAAATTGAAGAGGAGCACTTCTTTTCATCCACAGACTGACAAACAGACAGAGGTAGTAAACATAACAATTGTAATTTTTCTTCGAGGCTACTGCAACAAGCATCCTAAGTTATGGGATGAACAAATACCCTATGTACAACATGCTTATAACCGATATTTACATTCATCCACTCATAGTTCACATTTTGAGACATGTTTTGGGTACCGACCAAAGGTTCCTTTGGACTTGATGTATGGGAGAGATGTTGATGTGAATGAAGAATGAATAGAGGACAAAGCTCGCAAGTTCATCCAGAGGATTCAATAGATACACCAAGTAGTCAAGGAACAATTGGACAAGATTCAAGCATAATATAAAGCTTGGCATGACAAGCACATGGTTGATGATCAGTTCCAGGTTGGAGACCAGGAATGCATTCATATCAGCAAGGAACAATTGAAGGGTGAAGGTAAGAAACTCAAGACTATCTGATATGGACCCTTCACTATCTTGGAGAAAAGTGGCACTAATGATTTTCGTCTGGATCTTCCACCGTATATGCAGTTTTACTCCATTGTGAACGTAGAGAACTTGAAAATTTTTCAGACTCCCATGATCATGGATCAAGATGAGGAAGTTTCAATACCTTCAGTTGATGAGTTTTCACCTGAGTACTTGGATGAGTTACATGAAGATATCATCCTGGATAGAAGGACGAGGACTTCACGCAGGGGTGATGTTGATTATCTTCGAGTAGACTTAAAGGGCACACATCCAAGAAAGGCAAAGTGGATTGAGAAGGACCAAGTGAGGGGATTCTTCCCTCACTTACTAGTTGATTAATGAAATCTTTTGGTGGTCCAAAAATCTCTCAGTGGGAAGGCATGATCCAAAAAGGATTGAGAGAAGGCTAAGAACAACTCAGAACACTCATAATGGCTTCAGTAGACAGAGAAAGGGAAAAAATTCAAAATTCCCAAAACTCAGTTAAAATGGCATGATCGCGAAGAGCACATTGGAATATTTATAACTGCGCAAACAACTCATCAAATAGAGTTACAGATCAAAAGATATAAGCAGTCAAAGTTCAGGTTAAACTTGGTCAAAAAGTCAAAAGGTCAAGGTGACACGTGTCACCATTGTAAGGGTGACACGTGGAACATCCGTACTGATGACATGGTAAAGTGTTTATTTGGCATGGGATGATGTGGCAAGGTTGTACAGGTTTGATGGCAGACACGTTGGCGAACTAGGTTGTGACAAGTGTCATTTTCGCGGGAAAATGATATGGTGCCACGTGGCCTAGTCGTGGGCTGCCACGTGGCACACCTCCAGTGGTTAGCATGTGACAAAATTTATATGACTCCCCAAGAGTCGAACTCCTAACCTCCTTATCCCAAAGGACTTACAACCTCTGCGCTAGCCAACATACCATTATGTGTTCCTTGTTTATACCATGGTCCACATTTTATTTAAGTTTTAATAATGTTTTGTATGGGGGAAGAAAAGGGCTAGGCCTTCAGCCCAACCCTTGGTTCTATACCAAACCATGCGACCATATACATATTCCAACTGCCACTAAATATAGCATTCTTCTTAACCTCCACCATATATGGCATATTCCACGGGCTGCCAGTTTAGCAACTGTCCACCATTTTTAGCCACACGCCAAATCTTGTTGCAACCATATGTTAAAAAGGGGAGGCCTATGGGATTCGACCATGAGACCTCTGCCAACCAAAACCTTAAATTAGCCTTCGCTAACCACTTTGCCAACCATCACATTATTACATAACTGCCTGAGTTTTTGTATAAAAGGGGGCTTTCTGCCAGTGTATTGGGGACGGAGGAGAACCAAGCACGTCCGTACGAATTTTGCATGGATTTTGAGACAGGGCATGTTTTTCGAGATTTTCCCAGTCATTTATTGCAGAGCCAGGGCATGAAAACCGAGGCAGGGGTGTGTCTTGGGCCTGAAAGTGTTAGACTCGGATCGAGGCGTGGAGATAGTCATTTTTAGGTAATTCGATGCCATGAACATAATTGTGATGTTAGTTTTCTAATCTGAGCAAAGCTTCTATAGCTTAACTCCAGAATGAGGTATACTTATGTATTTTACCCAATTCTTTTGTGGAGTTAATAAAAAGACCTATTCATTTGAGAGAAGGAACCGAAGATGTAGTCCACCAGGGACGAACTTCATTATCAAGTTCTTTTTGTTGATATTGCATGATTATGTCTCTTTCCTTTTGAGATTTTCCTTTTTTATGTTGTACTTTAGTTTATGCTCATTTAATACAATTCTTTAATAAGTCACCTAACGAAAATATCTCAGATCATGTTGGTATTAGAGCAGTTGTCTTTGACTTGAATTGTTGAGTATGAATGCTTACTAGGGCCAAGCATAAGCAGGGTGAAGGAACTCTTAATAATTTCAATTCCGAAGTTGGTTGTGCTTCCCGAAGGAGGAATATGGTAGAAGAGGACAAGCGTGATGAACATGAGAAAAAATTTCACATGATCTTTTATCACATGTCAAAAATGGTTGAATGAATGTATGGAGATTACGAGAAGAGGATGAAGAAGAAAGGGAAGAAAAAGGAAGCGCATGCAGATGATGATTCTTCGGTAAACCAAGGGATTGGAGGAGACCCTTATGAGCCTCCATCTTCACCTTCAAGTTCTAGTTCTTCTTCCTCTGAGAATTCTCATCACTCTCAACATTCTAACCATAAAGCCGCTTTTAAGAAACCATTATTAAATATTGATGGAAAGTTTTCTTTACCTATGTTTAATGGAGATACTAATCCTGAAAAACTAGATAATTGGATCCGATAGGTTGAAGTATATTTTCGTGTTCAACATATTGACAAAGAGGAAGTTAAAGTGCAAATGGCTGGTCTTTGATTGGAAGTCACCGCTCTCGTTTGGTGGGAGAGAAAGCTACAAGACATAAGTACGTGTGGTAATCTTCTTTCCTCATGGTCAGAATTTAAATCAGAGATAAGGAAGCAATTCTATCCAATAGGGTATTTACATAAAGAAATGATGGAATGGAAAACTTTAAGGTAGAGTAAAGGTCAGACTATACAAAGTTGCACAGAAGAATTTAGGAAGAAATATCTTGCATTGAATATTCCTTTGGATGCTTATGAAAATTTGATGAAGTATATTGACGCACTTTACAGTTATATTCATCATACTTTGCTCTTGTTTAACCCCACTAGTCTTGATGAAGTTCGCGTGCAAGCCACTGACCTTGAGAACATGGGGAAAAATGTTCAAGAAGATCTCACGAAGAAACCTTCCAATTTCCCACAAAAGAATTTCAAGAAGTTCAAAGGGAATTACAAGAAGACTGCTATAGTGATGAGAGAAGGAGGAAAACCAACTTGCACTCATTGCAAGAAAAGTGGTCATGATGAAGAACATTGTTGGAAACTACATCCAGAAAAGAAACCGAAACAATTCGGTGGAAAGGGGGAGACAAAGACCGTTGCTACAGTGCAACAAGATCTTGGTTTCGAATTAGGAGATAAAGGAAAGATCACAGTGGTTGGAGCACAAGTTAAATATTCTCTTCATGATAGTTCAAGTTCCAATGATGAATCTCATGTTGATGAACGAAAGAGGAATGATTTATTTCATATATGAGTTGTATCTAAACATACTAAGATAGATACATTATTTGATCTGGGTTCCCAAGTAAACTTAATATCTGAAGTACTTGTCAAGAAGATGGGTCTTGTAACAAAATCACATCCAAAGCCTTATCCTCTTGGTTGGGTATGTGATCAAGAAAAAATTAATGTCACCAAACAATGTAGGATCAGATTTACTATTGCTTCAAAATTGATTGATGAAGTGGATTTGGATGTTGTACCGCTTGATATATGTGGAATAGTGTTGGGGAGTCCTTATATTTATGATAGAAAATCATTTTTCTTTGGTCATGAGTAAAAATACCACCTTACTAAAGGGGGAGTGGAATATATTGTTAGAGCTCAGAGCATGAAGGTAAATACGACACTTGTTAGTGCAGAACAAATGAAAAGACTCATAACCACTAATAAGAGATATGTACTCATGGTCTTTAAAGAGAAAGATGTTGGGACATTTGATGCTTTCCAAGGGTGTGATCCATCTTATAAAAAGGAATTAATTGATATTGTTTCTATGTATGATGATATTTTCTAGGAACCGAATGGATTACCTCCTAAGAGGGAAATCCAACATGAGAAACATCTTCAGCGGGATTCTCCTCTTCCTAATGTTGGCATGTACATGATGTCAATTGTGGAGATGACAGAGATCAAGAAATAGATACAAGGCATATTGGATCAAGGGGTCATCAGGTCCAGTTCATCCCCTTGTGGTTTTGCGGTCGTGATGATGCTAAAGAAAGATGGCACATGGAAAATGTGTGTCGATTATAGGGCCTTAAATAAAATCACAGTGAAAAATCGATACCCTCTTCCTCGTATAGATGATTTACTTAATTAGTTGAAGAATGTTGTTTATTTCACTAAGTTGGATTTGCACAGTGGATATCATCAAATCAGGGTCGCAGAACAGGATGCATGGATGACTTCCTTTAAAACCAAAAAAGGATTGTTTGAGTGGTTAGTTATGACGTTTGGGGTTTGTAACTTTCTGACAACTTTCATGCGTGTGATGAATGATGTATTCAGGGCTTTCCTAGATGACTTTGGGATTGTATATTTAGACGAAATTCTTGTTTTTAGCAGGAATTGGGATGAACATGTAAGGCATGTAAAGAAGGTATTGGATACTTTTCAAAGGGAAAAGATGTATGTGAAAATGTCTAAATGGGAATTTGGAAAGATTGCACTTATATACTTAGGCCATATCGTGGGAGGAGGACAATTGAAGATTGATCCTTCCAAAATTGATGTAATTGTAAATTGGGTTGAGCCAAAAAGTGTGACCGAGATCTAGAGCTTCTTGGGTGCAGTCCAATATTGGAGGAGATTCATTCCCAAATTCTCCTTTATAGAAACTCCTTTGCATGCTTTAACCAGTGCGAAGAACACTTTTCAGTGGGAAGGAAAGCAACAAAAATATTTCGACACTTTGAAGGAGAAGATCAGTACCGCACTAGGATTAGCACTACTGAATCTTCAATAGTCATTCGATATCGAGACAGATGCCAGCGGATACACCATGGGTTCCGTATTGATGCAATATCGTAAGCCTATCTGTTACCACTCTGAAATTTTTAACCAAGTTGTTGTTAACTATCCTACACATGATAAAGAGTTGTATGCATTAGTTCAAAGCATAAAGACATGGAAGCACTACTTGTTAGGGAAGGAAACCATCATACATACAAATCACCAACCCTTACAGTATCTTCAAGCACATACCAAACTACAACAATATCGACACTACATATGGATGGGTTTTCTACAACAATTTTGTTTGGTATTCAAGTACAAGAAGGGTACAAGTAAAAAGGTAGTTGATATGCTTTCTAGACCTCCTATTGTTGCTTCTATTATTTTTGAAGAATACTTCTGTATATCATGATAGCTATGTAGAACAGTATGCCATCGATGAAGATTTTAAATACGTATATGAGAAGCTAACCCATGGTGCATAGGTAGAGAATTATTGTGTGCAAGGAAAATTACTCTATCATCTTGGGAAGATATTTATTCCTACAAGTGAACGAGTCCATGTGATACGAGAATCTCACACTTCTCTTGTGTCTAGGAATTTTCGGGTAGAAAAAACTATGGCTCATTTGTAGAGGTTTTGTTATTGGCCTCAAATGAAAGAAATTATAACTAAATATGTAAAGGGGTGTGTGATGTGTTCTACTTGTAAGCCCACTAATAGAAAATTGGAGCTATACTCACCACTTCCTGTTCCATCCCATCCATGGGAAAGAATTTCCATGGATTTTGTAGGGGGTTTACCAATGACCAAAGGTGGTCATGATTATTTGTATGTCGTAGTGGATAGGTTAAACAAGATGTGTATCTTAATTCCATGTAAAAAGAAAATCACTGCTGAGAAGACTGTTAATCTCTTCTTTCATCATGTTTGGGTTCACTTTGGATTACCCACGTCCATTTCCTCGGATCGAGATACTTGATTCCTTGGGGACTTTTGGACTAGCTTGTGGAGAATGTTGGACAACAAATTGAAGAGGAGCATTGCTTTTCATCCACAGACCAATGGACAGACAAAGGTAGTAAAGAGAAAAATGGTACTTTTTCTTCGAGGCTACTGCAACAAGCATCCTAAGTTATGGGATGAACAAATACCCTACGTACAACATGCTTATAACTGATATTTACAGTCATCCACTCATAGTTCACTTTTTGAGAGATGTTTTGAGTACCTACCAAAGGGTCCTTTGGACTTGATGTATGGGAGAGATGTCGATGTGAATGAAGAATGAACAAAGGAAAAAGTCTGCAAGTTCATCCAGACGATTCTATATATACACCAAGTAGTCAAGGAACAATTGGAGAAGAGTCAAGCACAGTATAAATCTTGGCATGACAAGCACAGGTTTGATCATTAGTTCCAGGTTGGAGACCAGCTATGGATTCATATCAGCAAGGAACGATTGAAGGGTGAAGGAAATAAACTCAAGACAATACGATATGGACCTTTCACTATCTTGGAGAAAAGAGGCACTAATGATTTTTGTCTGGATCTTTCACCGTATATGTAGATTTACTTCATTGTGAATGTAGAGAACTTGAAAATGTTTCAGACTCTGATGATCGTGGATCAGGATGAGGAAGTTTCAATACCTTCAGTTGATGAGTTTTCACCTGAGTACATGGATGACTTACATGAAGATATCATCCTAGATAGAAGGACGAGTACTTCACGCAGGGGTGATGTTGATTATCTTCGAATAGGCTTAAAGGGCACACATCCAAGCAAGGAAACGTGGATTGAGAAGGACCAAGTGAGGGGATTCTTCCCTCACTTACCAGTTGATTAATGAAATATTTTGGTGGTCCAAAAATATCTCAGTGGGAAGGCGTGATCCAAAAAGGATCCAGAGAAGGATAAGAACAACACAGAACTTGCAAAGGCAACTCAGAATGCTCATAATGGATTCAACAGAAAGAGAGGCAAAAAATTCCAAATTCCCAAAACTTAGTTAAAATGGCATGATCGTGAAGAGTGCGTAGCAATATTTCTAACGACACAAACAACTCATCAAACAGAGTTACAGATGAAAAGATATAATCGGTCAAAGTTCAGGTCAAACTTGGTCAAAAAGTCAAAAGGTCAAGGTGACACATGTCACCACTACAATGGTGACACGTGGCACATCCGTATAGCTGACGTTGTTAAGTGTTGAGTTGGCATGGGATGACATGGAAAGGACATACATGTTTGATTGCAGACACGTGGGTGAACTATGTTGTGACAAGTGTCATTTTTGTGGGAAAATGATATGGTGCCACATGGCCTAGTCGTGGGATGCCAGGTGGCATCCCTCCAGTGGTTGGCATGTGACACAAATTATTTGAATCCCCAAGAGTCAAACTCCTAACCTCATTAGCCCAAAGGAATTACAACCTCCGCGCTAGCCAACATACCACCATGTGTTCCTTGTTTATACCATGGTCTGAATTTTATTTAAGTTCTAATAATGTTTTGTATGGGGGAAGAAAAGTGCTAGGCCTTCAGCTCGACCCTTGGTTCTATACTAAACCATGTGGCCATATAAATATTCCAACCACCACTAAATATAACAATATTCTTAACCTCCACCATATATGGCATATTCCATGGGCCACCAATTTAGCAATTGTCCACCATTTTTAGTCGCATGCCAAATCTTGTTGCAACCATATGTTAAAAAGGGGAGGCACGTGGGATTCGACATCGGGACCTATGCCAACCAAAACCTTAACATAGCCTTCGCTAAACACTCCGCCAACCATCACATTATTACATAACTGCCCAAGTTTTTGTATAAAAGGGGGATTTCTGCCAGTGTATTGGGGACGGGGGAGAACCAAGCGTGCCCGTACGGATTTTTCACGGATTTTGAGACAGGGAATTTTTTTCGAGATTTTCCTAGTCATTTATTGCAGAGGAGGAGCATGGAAACCGAGGTAGGGGTGATTCAGATCGAGGCATGAAGATATACATTTTTAGGTAATTCGACGCCATAAACACAGTGGTGATGTTAGTTTTCTGATCTGAGCAAAACTTCTATATCTTAGCTCCAGAATGAGGTATACTTATGTATTTTTCCCAATTCTTTTGTGGAGTTAATAAAAAGACCTACCCATTTGAGAGTAGGACCTAGAGACGTATTCCACCAGGGACGAACTTCATTATCAAGTCTTTTGTGTTCATATTGCATGCTTATGTCCCTTTCCTTTTGAGATTTTCCTTCTTTATGGTGTACTTTAGTTTATGCTCATTTAATACAATTCTTTAATAAGTCACCTAACGAAAAGATCCTGGATCATTGACCCTGAATGTATATAATAGAGTTATAGCATAAGGAAAACCCTTGTCTATAAGAACCCTGAAAACCCTAAAACCCTTGGGAAAGGAACAAAAGAGATATATTGTCATGCAACCCTACCTCCTGCAATCTCTTTGTGGTATTCCTACACAATTTTTTCCCTTTTAACAATTTTGGAAAATCGTCACCACAATATTCTTCAGGTCAGAGTACAACTCTGCAAAAGTAAAAAAAAATATAAATTATTGGTCCCATTGACACCCTTATTTGAGACCTATCCCATTGGATTCCTCTCATTGCCCTGATTTCCATGGCACCTATCATTTTTAATCCTTTTATTTTCTGTGGATCTGGACCCCTTGTCAGCACCCTTTTTTGGGACCTATCCCCTTGGATTCCCCTTTTCACCCTAATTGCAGTTGTATCTATCACTTTTCATCCTTTTTTTTTTTTTGACCCACCTGCCCCATTCATGTGTTTCCATTTCACCATGGCACACACTTGCAACTGAGACATTGAAACCCACCTCAATTCCAATATAGACGCCAAAATGGAAGACATGAAAGAGTACATGAAGAAGGGCATCACTGACCACCTCGACTTCCAGCTAGAATCCTTTGCTACCAAGATCCTAGAAAAGATAGATATTCTCGGAGGCCTTACCTCATCTGAGCAACCTTTTAACCCAGAGGGTGTTGCTTCCTCCAATTCCCATATTTTTCAGTCCAACCCTCTTCATCGTGATCTACATATTTAGCGAGTTGAGGTGAACGAATTTGATGGCTCAGATCCCACTGGCTAGGTCACTCAAATGGAACATTACTTCCGTTACATGACTAATCAATTGGTCAATCTTTTTTATGGTGTCCTATATATAGATCCTGAATGCTAGCAATGGTGGAAATGGTGTAAAAAATTAGGCCAAGGGCATGTTGTTTGGACACAATTTGTGGCTGAACTTTATGAGCGCTTTGACACCGACACACGCTATCTGGGTTGTTTAAACAAGTTTAAATAGTCTGGTACCATGGAAGAATTTATCACTACATTTGAGAAATTGGATTTCTAAACAGATGGGATGTTTTATGCCTTCTTTAGGGAATGCTTTATGAGTGGCCCAAAGGATGAAATCTAAGCCCAGGTCCTCATGGCTCACCCCCAAACATGGTTGGAAGTTACTCAACATGCCAAGGAAGCACACCAAGTTTTCTTTTCCCACAACCGAAAACCATATTTTATTCTTCTCCCTCGACCTACCAATCATTCCTCTCATGCCACTCCTCTCAAGATCTAGAAATTAACTCGAGCATAAATGGTTGAACAACAACTCAAGGGCCTTTGCTATGATTGCGATGAAAAATATTTTTTGGGGCACAAGTGTAAGGAACAAAATCTTTTTATGGCCATTTCTGAGGATGTTTTCAATGAGGAGGTTGAAGTTTCCCCGGTGGAAGAAATACTCCCAAGACATGACCCTACTCTTCCCTCTAATCCAGTAGAAATCGAACCATTGATTTTGATGCATGCCCTCATTGGCTTCTCTTCTCCTGAAACCCTCAAGATCATTGGATAAATTAATAAGAAGAAGGTCATAATTATTATTGATAGTGGAAACACCCATAATATTATTCATCCTTGCATTGCCCAGGAAATCAGTTGTTATATCCATGCAGTCAATAATTTTCAAATCATGATTTCCAATGGTTGTTCCATGAAATGTGGCAGGAATTGTGAAAATGTGCGCCTACAAATTGTTCAGTACCACTTGAAATATCATATGTTTTCTATAGACATGGGCGATCATGACATTTTTCTTTGTGTTGAATGGTTATGCACTCTCAGCCCCATCCTCATGGACTTTAAGGCCATCACCATGCAGTTCCAATAGGAGGGACAATAGTATAAATTCCAATTCATCACAATAGGTTCACCTAAGATCATCAGTTCCCATCGAATGGAAAATCTAATAAAAAAGGGTCACTTTGGAATTATTTCCCAACTCCATTCCATTCACATCATTGAGACACCCTCTATGTACCCTAACTTCCAATCTATACTCTCTAGACACCAAGCTATATTTAAAACTTCCCAAGGACTCCCCCCTTCCCACTATGCCCATGATCATTCCATTCCTCTAGTACCCGGCAGTCTTCCTCCCAATGCTTTCCATTATCGTCACCCCTTTGTCTAGAAAAATGAAATTCAAAAAATTGTTCACGAATTGCTAGAAGCATGTGTTTTCCATCCTAGTACCAAATCCTATTCTTCTCTAGTAGTCATGGTACTCAAGAAAGAAGGAACGTTGTGCATGTTTCCAAATTGTCATGCTCTCAACAAAATCACAATCAAAGACAAATTTCTCATTTGTGTCATTGATGACCTTTTGGATGAATTGAGTGGTTCCCAATACTTTAAAAAACTTGATATCTATTTTGGATACCACCAAATAAGCATGAAAGAGGAAGACATCCCCAAGACTTCCTTTAGAAATCATGAGGGTCACTATGATTTCTTGGTCATTCCCTTTGTCCTGTGTAATTCACCCTCCACTTTCAAAGTCTCATGAATCATGTCTCTCATCCTTTCCTCCTTATTTTTGTCTTATATTTCTTTGATTATATCCTCATATATAATAAAAATTGGCAATCCCACCTTGCCCATGTAGATCAAGTTCTCCATCTATCGTCTAAGCACAAATTGTTTTTCAAACAATCTAAATGTGCCTTTGGCACCTATGAAATTGAGTATCTGGGTCATATTATTGGTAAAAATGGTGTGCAGGTGTATCCTAAAAAATCTAAAGCTATGAAGGATTAGACTTTCCCTAAAATTCTTAAAATCTTGAGTAGGTTCTTGGGTTTAACAGTCTATTATCGCAAGTTTGTGCATAATTATAGAAAAATTGCAGATCCTCTCACTACTCTCCTTAAAAGGAATGATTTTAGTTGGACTCCATCAGTTGATAAGTCCTTACAAGCCTTGAAATAGGCTATGTGCACTACTCATGTCCTATAACTACCCAAATTCACCAATACTTTTGTTTTGGAATGCAATGTGTCAGGAAAAGGCATTGGGGTAGTCCTCATGCAAGATGGTTGACCTTTGGCTTTCACTAGAAAATAACTCTCAAAGAGAAATTTGGGCCAAACAAACTATGAAAATGAAATGTTGGTTATTTTGCATGAAGTGGGTCTCTAGAATCCTTATCTCTTAGGGAAATGCTTCCAAATTAAAACCGATCATCATAGCCTCAAGTATTTTTTGGAGAAAAAAATTTCCTCCCCGGACCAACATAAATGGGTGACCAAGATAGTTGGCTATGATTATTAGATCATTTACAATAAGGGAAAATTAAATGTGGTGGTCGATGCTCTTTAAAGGAAATATGACATAATTTACATCTTCCGACCATTCAATGGGGTTACCTAAGGTATCTTTGCATTTCAAGCTATTTTTATGTACTTTAATGCTTTAAATTGGTTTTGGAACTAATATCGCTTGGGTTAGGTACCACTTCTATATTTGGAACAGGATGCCGGTACCAGGTACCAAATCGTACCCGTGGAGGTACCAATGGAGCCGCTCGAGATCTATGCGTTATGGTGTGCGTTATGGTTCGAATGAGAGATAGAAAGATTCGCAGGACAGCTGGAGTCATCGCCACAGGGTACTTGAAGGCATAATGATAGGACTGGGTCGTGATTCTTCATCGTTCACACTTTGTGACACTATGTGTCACGAAGATGTGAAATACGTTTTAAAACTTGATTCCAAGACTATTCTCGAATCGGGGATCCGTTTGTTTTTATGCATCTTTGTTTTCGACTGTTATGAACAGAAGGATTTATATAAACCCGGGATCACTTCTGAGAACGGGTTAGATTATGTTGGACTATGTTATGCCGTGAACCTATGTTTTTGAATAAAAACTATTGTTGCGTTATGTTCATCGACTGGTACACGACTTGAGTATTTCTTTCCTGAGTTAATGAAGTACGAAGTTTACACAGTGATTGTATAGAATGTTATAGTCGACTCTGGTTGTTACTAACAACGTTTGTGCCATTTGGTTGGGCCCGCCAAACCGGTGCAAGCCGCTGCTTTATTCTGTCAATAGATTTAGTTTTATGCTGTCATAGCTTTAGTTCATTCCTGTGTTTTAGAACTTGCATACGAGGTAGCTTAACGTTCATAGATTTAGATTTAGTTTATCATAGCTTCAGTTCATTGCAGTGTGTTAGTGTTTGCTTACACGATAGTTTAAAGTTTCATAATTGACTTGTTCAAAGTTGTGTTCATTTATTCCTCAACTGAATC
>JZKD02S0069764.1:0-25458 GCA_000966675.3 Picea glauca
GGGATTTTGTATACCTGCTTCTCCTTGCACTTTAATGAATGTGTAGGTTCTCCCTGATCCAACGATGGTTGGAACTTATGCTCAGATCTGATACCTGAGATCTATCCTCCTCTTCTGCACGTTCTTCTTGTCTACAATCAGATCTGACGGTCCTCCTTCTTTCGGGAATTTAAATGGGATCCAATGATCACTAATGCTTCTCCTCCCGAGCTTAGGCATTGCAATCGACTCTGCACTAATTACTCCTGATATTACTTTTTTCATGTTTTTTAAAGATGCTTACTCTGATCTTGTCATCAATGACCTCCCTACAATCCTTTGCACATTTGCTGCCATCTTTGCTGCTGTACTTGCCATCAATGACAAGCCTACAATGTCTGTAAAACATGCCAACAATGCATTACATAAATGAAAAGGCATTACCAACCATTTTCATATAAACCATGCCTCGTCTTGAAGGCAGTATTCCAAGTGGCTTTGTCTTTTAAGTGTACCTAGTGGTACTCCAATTTTTGAAATCCAACTTGGTAAAGTATTTGGCATGATGCAGTGGATCTAGCAAGTGATTGATCCTTTTGGTAGAGGGTATCAATTCTTGAGGGTGATGTTATTCATATATTTTTAGTCGATACACATTCTCTAAGTTCAATTATTCTTGAGCACCATGATGATACATGACCCACAAGGTGAGGCACTTGGTTGAACTCATCCATCCTCCAATAGTTACTGCCAATGTTTCTTCACTTCACTTAATTCTAGTATGTACTGTGCATACGGTGCTATGTTTATTAATGGATAGTATGGAAACATTTTTATTTCATGCTCCACCTCCCTCTTAGGTGGTAACCCTTTAGACTCTTGGAAAAACTCTCTATATCCCTGTAGAAGCCCCTCCAATTGATGTTTCCTTTTTTTGAGGAAATGTACTTGTGGAAATCCCTCCGAATACTTCCCCGTGATCCATGCATGGTAAGCGGGGTAAACCATTGGCCCTGATTACGGGGCCTCTCCTCAGGGGGAATCAAAAGAGTCGAACCCATGACCAACAACAAACATGAAAAACTCATGTCTGGCTCTAGACCAATTGAGATAACCCTCAAGGCTCTCCAATTGGTGTTTCTGTGCTTTAGTACATCCTTTAGGGATGCCTTTGCTTTTAGAAATTCATATGTTGATTCCATCTCAAGAAGATCAATACAAACTTCATACTTGAGCTAACTTTATTTTTTTTCTTGGTTGGCACTTATAAGAGAGATCTTGGATTTATCTTTGTGCACAATGATGATGAAATACTTCCCATCCTTGACCAAGGGGTATTGGTTTTATCTCCTCATGATTATTGCATCCATTATGTACATCTATGAGCTTCCAAACACTAAACCACACACATCAAGTGATCAACCTCCACTTCGTTAATATAGTTTGTTGTTACGAAAAATTTATCTTACATTTCTTAGTGACCCTAGGATCTACATCCTTATTTACCCATCCCAATAGGTATATGCAAGTATATTAATCATGAACTTTCAATCCAAGCTTACTCACTAGATCCTCTGCAATGAGGTTGATTTGCACATCAAAATTGAATTGAACATCCACCTACAAAACTTGATCTGATACCAATACAATCAATGTATTGTAGTGGATATTCTATTGGACAATGCATCACAACAGTGCTTACTACTTTTTGCAAAATACTATTATGTTATCCTCTATTATGCATTGTTACTTA
Source organism: Picea glauca (assembly GCA_000966675.3). Lineage (NCBI taxonomy): Eukaryota > Viridiplantae > Streptophyta > Pinopsida > Pinales > Pinaceae > Picea > Picea glauca. The sequence continues at coordinate 1,733 of JZKD02S0069764.1, forward strand.
TTATTATAACTTAAAATTACAAGCATAGCGCTCAAATAATTGAAATTGCTAAGAATGCAATAAAAGAAGCTAAAATAATAAATACCACACCATCCACACAATGAACACAAAATGTACCTTGAGAACTCCAATATGGGAAAACCTATTGAGAAGGTGAGGACTTTTATCCCCATTTTGTGGGATAACTAAGGAGATGATGTCTCGAGGCCCTTAGGTTACAGATATGGAGTGCCGAGAGACCACATGACTAGCAACGTCCACTTGCACATACATAAGCTTGCTCTATCACCACATTTTGATCCATTGTCAGTGCATCCACCACACCAGCCAAATTCTAGAAGGAAGATGGGTCTTTCTCCATGTGGTACAAGTCATGTATTGTGGCAGGTAATCACCTTAATATTTGAGTCATTTAAACATGTTGTATTTAAGCTGATTTTGATTATAGAACACCTGCTTGAACATTATGCTTTTGACCACGTTTCACCTTCGCGAGTGTCATAGAATTCCTAGTAAGTGGCCAACCTTTTGGGAAGGTTTGTGATTGGGGATCCCTTAATGGATTGTCATACCATTTTCGACCATACTTACCACTTTTCGCTCATTAAATTCCCATCATATTGCCCTCTTCTAGGCCCTTTGACTTTAGTGACCCAAGTAGGGCATGTACCTCATTTCATGGGAAGAAGGGGCTGAAGGCCCAAAGGGATTGTTGTTGGATAAAAATATAAAATCCTAAATATAGACCTTCCAGATGCTTCACCCAGGGATCCCCGAGAAAGCAATGAAACGCTTCTCTATAAGAAATGGGGGACCCACAAGAAATAAATGATAGTGAATGCTTAAGGGGTTATTTGGAGGATGGGAGGTCTCATCACGAGCTGACCTATCATGATAATGGGTATTTAGTGGTATGGAATTACTATCATCTGGTCACCAAGCTAGGGTAGTGGCTCTCAATTACACAATTGAGAGAAAGGGGGTCTCATCACGATCCAACCTTCTTATTTTTGTGAGATATTTGTGAATGACACTGTCATTATCTGGACACCAAGCTAGGACAATGGACTTCAACTTGTTTCTTAAAACATGAAATAAATAAATAATGACAAGAATATGGGCTTGGAAAAAGTGCATCGCAAACGAAGGTGCCACACACCCTCTACAAAGGCACCCATAAATAAGATAATACGATCCCTTGTATGTCATGAAACTCATCGACCTATGAAGTCTAAACCCCTTGAAACTAATCATCCACTACATAACCTTGAAAGGCCATCCTTGGGAGCATTCCCTAATTGAGGGCTTTGGTCTACCCAATAGGACTTTTATGACACCCCTCCTGTACTTAAAATTGGTCAATTGTATAGGGTTTTTGAGCATTTGTTTAATTTGATGAGGTAGTTTTGATGCACATGTTTAGGTGCCTTTATTATTAGATGTGGTTTACACTTGTTATGATATCTTTGACTTGATATCTTTGGCGGGCATACTCTTTTGTTTTGCAGGACCTTGCTTGGTGGACAGTTTTGGGAGAACAAGCCTAGCTTGGGCTTCCATGGGGCAAGGAGCCCACATGATGGATTATGTAGGCACGCACACCGGATCACAGAGACATTCATTTGGAGGATTACATGGAATCATGGAGGACCTTACCCAACCCCTAGTACCCAAACAACTTGCCTAGGAGAGGAAAAACATCACCTTTTGAGGCTTGATGTCATGCTTGAGGGGGTTTGGTGGTGATAGATTTATTGCACATAGACACTTGTCATATTTTGACCGGAGGAGACATGGATTGACCCTAGCACATGATGAGGAGGCTCAAGGATCCCCAAAGACCTTCATTTTCCTCTCCAACGACTTTCTCAAGTGGTCAAAACGTCCCCTAAAGGGGCRACAYCATCTTATTTTTAGGGTTTCTATTAWGCAAAAGTAAAATTTAGTTGAATTGTTTATTATTATTTGTGTAAATGGGAAAGATTAGGGATATTGACCCCTATCTTGTGGTTTACCCTAAAATTATGTGGACAAACATACTTGAGAACATTTTGTATAAATAGAGATGAACTCTATTTCATTATAACATATCTCTCCCTTGTGGAGAAGGATACTTGGCTGAAATTTACACCCTATTTGGGAATTTCTCGTTGTCTCTTGGTTGCTACTCTCTTGTAATGGTTTTACTTTGTCTATTGTATGGATGGATGACGCACTATCTCTAATGGAGGACTATTTCTTGCTTTATGGTGGATTTGCTTGGTTAAAAAGAGGTTTATCTTGTTAATGCTTGGACTAGGTAAGTAATCTTTGTTGCTATTGATTCCTTTCTTGGTTTCAAGGTTAATTTGATTAATCTTTTGGCGAGTATAAGTGCATACAACCCCACTAATTCCATTTTAATTGTCTTGAAATACTTTATTGCATAAGAAAATACTAGGAGGAGTAAAAGGGTTTACACCCTCCTAGGATTTTTCCTAGCTAGCTTAGCTTGCCTTGGGGAGTAAAAAGGCTTACACCCCCAAGGAAGTAGCTCACCTAGCTCTTTAATTTTGAGACTCCACAACCCAATATTTAAAGGAACTAATCTTCTTTTCATTTGAGAAATAAAATCATTGCATTGGTATACGTGAAAACATGAGATTTTGAGATTGTCTAAATTAGAATCTATTCTATGTGCTCTAAGCTTGCTAAGGCCACAAGGGAATTTTGATTGGTCAATGATATCTTATTGATGTTATAAACTTTATGATACAACCATTAGGACTGCAACAAACTCATTTAACTTCTTTATCTTACTCACTATTCATCCGTAAAAAAATGCTAAGAAGTTTCCATAATAATCTACTAATCATTGTGCATCTTTTGGGTAGTTTACTTGTGATTTTTGGTGGTTGAATCTTGCTGCTGTAAATTTTTTTTGCTACAACCATTAGGCTGCTGCAATCATTCTCTGAAAACACTATCTAGCATCCTTATTTTACCTTCAAAGTTTGTGCTTGAATATTGGAAAGTTATCTATCGGTTTAGTGCTTCATTGTCCAATAATTATTTGACAATTTTGATGGTTAATTCTGCAGTAACTAGCTATTGTTATTGCTGATATATATTTCTATTTACTTCTGCAATTAGGGACATCAAGCTTAAATTTCTTGTCCACCTAATATATTACTTGCATTCTTGTCTTTTCTTGTGTCTCAGGCAGGTACAAACACTTTCCGCAGGTACCCAAAGACTTGGCAACCTTAAACCACCCAAAGATGAGTCATATAAGCCATTTTTCACACTTATTAAATTGACCTATAGGGGAATCCATTCACACATATCAATTTCCATCTCATTCCCCCCTAGGTTCATCGGTATTCCCCCCCTGAGGTGACCACTTCACCTCTAAAGTGAAGGGAACACCTGCCTAAGGTGACGGTGGGTAGGTGCTCTCTTAGTTGTCGCCATTTTGGTGGTTGGGTTGGGATTTTCCCAACCTACAACTTTTGCGATAACAAGGACCATGCCTTTCTCTTTTCCTCCTAGATACAAAATATGTAAAACAAAAAAATATGAACTCACCATGGAGTTGCAATAGACAATATGCCCTGAATACATTAAGAATAAAACTTCTTCTTTTCCTAGTGGAAGATTATTTAACATGTCATAATAATTGTTTAGGGTTAGGGTTAGGGTTTTTGCATGCCTCAACTCTTTATTAGGATCATTATTTTGGATCCTCAAGAATATTATTGAAAGTCTAGACTTGACTAGCTTCACATGTATGAGTAGTGGCTGCTAATGTGGAATCCACTGGGTACCATAGTGGTCAAAGCACATGTCAAAATATTGGAGGCATAACTTCCTCATACAAAGTTTGATTTAAGTGATATTTCCATTTTTATAAAGATCTTGATGAGTAGAAAAACAATGAATGGTTGGTAACTTTTGTTCTTAAAGTTTTGACCCCAAAAATGACCATTGAAGGCCGTAAATGGACTCCAAAAGTTTTGGGGCCCCAAATCACTAAAATAGGACCTACACTTCAAATGGGCCTTACAAGTCCATAGCTCAAATTTTTCAATGTAGAAAGTACCAAATACATGACACATTATATAACGATCCATTTCTATTATATCTCCTGATTTTGGAAGGCTTTTTAATATTTTACCACAATTAAGGAAATTTTCCTCTACCTTGTTCTTGAGTTACCATTTGGCCTTACTTGGAGGTTGTACTTTTAACCCAACTTTTCTAAGTTCTTGCTACCCCCGTCTAGTTGTTCTAAACTTATCTACAAAATTGTATTATTTTCTAACTATGCCTAAGCTTCTAGTGTTAAGTCTTCTATGTTAAGTAAGAATTGTCCATCATTTTCCTAATATAGCATGGAAGGCTCATAGAGTTTCAGGGTTTCCACCTTCACCATTGAGTCAATGTGAGAGGTAGACCAAGTTTATATGCATCATCACATACCTCTACCAACACTTCGAAAGGACCATACCACAAAGCCTTGATGTTCTTATCAGTTCCTTGTAGCCTTTTTTTGTTTAGGTGGAACAAAACTTCTTGTCTCCTACCTTAATTGCCTTCGCAATTTTGTGTTGGTCATGCATACCATTATACTTCTCTCTGACTTCTTTAGTGTCTCATGTACTTTCAAAATTATCTACTTGATCATGAAGCATTCAACCTTCAATGCTTCCTCCATGATGTCTTTCCTCTCTTCTCTATGTTGTCCATATACAACATCTAAAGGTGACGGTGGAAAATATCCAAAGCAAGCTTCAAAGAGGGACTTATTGGTGGAAGTGTGGACTACTCTATTAGAAGAGTGATAAATATATATCAAATTCTCATCTCGATTTCTTTGATGTTTTTTTCTTGTAACCCCTAAAACATTAAACCAATGTCTAGTTCACCACTTCTTGTCCCAAGTTCTTAGTTTCTTTCAATTGTAACCTCTCAAACATTAAACCTTTGTTTAGTTCAACACTTTTGTTTGTTGATGTAAATCTATATATATCTTGCACCGGAGCACATGGTTCCTTATCATATGCATGGTAGTTTAGGATTGTACCATGAAAATTTTTAGAATGATAGCGCATTGTTTTACCTCCTTGCATCAAAACTTCTCCCATAGTATATCCACTTGTAATTGTCTCCACTTCAAATGGATTCTACACATTGGGAAATACGATAATTGTTTCTTGAATAATCTTTCATTTCAACTCTTCAAAACTCATGTTGTTTCTTTCCCCACTAGAAACTCTTGCTGCTCGCTATTATTGCATAGAGTGGTGCAACCACAACTGAAAATGATGCTATAAAATTTCATAGGTATTATGCCTCTCCCATAAAGTTCACAACTTTAGTGGTTGGTAGGAGTTGACCACTTGATGATGGCCTCCACATTTGTAGTATTAATATTCAGTTCCCTTGTGTTGATTTTTCAATAAGTTAGGCTTAAGGATGAAGTTCATTCCATTTTAGCATTTTACTTAAACCATAGACAATTTGTTACAACAACCAAGATCACAAGAATAAACACCATGCACAAGTACACAAGAAGTATCCTGGGAAACCCTTCTCAACAAGGGAAGAAAACCCAACCAATCCTTTCTATATTCTTCAAGAGAAAGACCTTCACCACCAAGAAAATCTAGCACACAAGACAGTTCTTGCAAACCCTATAATACTAGAGCCCAAGAGAGGTGTGCACTTTTCCCGAGAAGGTGTACTTGCTGAAATTTCCAAACTCCCACAAAATATATGATTCCTCAATGGGGAATTTACCTTTAGTTATACTAGACTGAACCTGTCAACATAAGTGTCTATTGGCACAACAGGGCCGACCTCACTAACTCACAATATAATTACTAATAACCACATTAATTTTCTTTTACATTAATTATCTATCATAAGAAGGTGGGGCTGACCTGTACCCTTTACATTACAATTAGGGTTACAGGTAGGTCTGACTCTTAAACAATATATCAAGGGATCTTATACACCCACTAGTGCTCATCCACTAGGGGCACATCCATAGGGATGTCCATATCTCTGGCTCACTGCATTTCATAGAAGAACCACTTCTTCACTAGTGCTCAACCACTAGGATCACGTTCACCTGTGCTCGTCCACAGGCACGTCCACTCAACATATCTTCTTTCCCACTGAATTACACATGAGATTCATATGGAGTTTCTCATCAACTATCTCTTAGAGGAGGCTAATACATCATCTTCATTTTTGTCTCATGACAATGCACCCAACACTTTGGGATTTCGCACGTTCAACTTGTGCTCAAACACATGCACGTCTAACTCTACAAATCTCTTTTCTCACTGCGTTACACAGGAGAATCATCTGGAGTTATTCTCAACTTTCTGTAAGGAGGAGGCCATCTCTACGTTCAATTCTGTCTCAGATAGGAACCACACACCCTTCTCAGGGGCTCTCTCTCAGGTTTGTGTCCTGGAGAATGTATCACATAGATGCAATCATCAACACTCCCTCTCAACTAGGGTGGCATTCTGGATCATGCCAAGTCTCACACGGATGTCCTTTGAACTTTGTCTTAGCTGGAGTCATCAACACTCCCTCTCAACTAGGCAGGTATTCTTCACCAAGCTAATTTGGTGAAGATGTCTGCAATCTGCTCATGTGTAGGAAGGTACTGCATGTGTACTATTTTCCTCTGCATCATATCTATGATACAATGATATTTCATCTCAACGTGTTTCGATCCATCAAGAAATATTGGGTTCTCAAATAGTTTTATCAATGGTTCTTGTTATCATCATAGAATCTGTCTCATGATCAAGTAAATCTGTCAGAAGTTTGTGAAGCCACATTGCTTCGCACACTCGATGATATATACTTTTCTTCTGTGGTACTCAAGTCCACAGAGTTTTGTTTTTTGTTGCATTAGGAAACCATGAAAAAATTCACGATAAGACAATAACCAAATGTGTTCTTCCTGTCCACTGTACTCTCTACTCAATCTTCATAGGCATATTCTTGCAAAATCAATTTCACACTTGGAGGCATATCTTAGACCATATCAAATTGTGCCTCGTGTATATATCAATACATGCTTTACTGTTCTCCAGTGAGTTTATCTCGTCTAGGTCATGGATTGGCTAAGCATATTCACTGCATAGCATGAATTAAGTCTGGTGTTAACCAGATACATCAATGATCCAATCAGTTGTGGGTCAATATCATCTGAATCATCATCATTAATTTTCTTGAAATCTATCACAATGTTTTTGTATTATGTCATATTGAAATTATTTAATATTCTCATTGTATATTTTCCTTAACTCAGGAAAATCTCATTGGTTCTCTGCCATACTTCCAAGAAGTAGAGCATCATACTCAAATCCTTCATATTGAAATCAAAAGTCAAGGCTTACTTGTTTTCAACAACAAGGATTTTTGAATAAGTCATCAAAATCAGGCTCTCGTTACCAACACTATAATAATATAGGTTTGGATCATCAACATTCTTGCTAAAACCCAAAATTATCAAGAATCCATTCATCTGATATAGTTTCCAACTCATGGATGGTAGTACGGATGGAAGTGTAACGAGCTGACTGCATCAAGTGCCTCATCATAGAAAACTCCCTTTGTTTGTAAGAATCCTCTGGCTATATATCTCTCTTTGTATTTATCGACACTTCCATCAGCTGCATGCTTGATCTTATAGATCCAATTGGAAGTCACCACAAACTTCCCTTCTGGTCTCTGAACAATATCTTATACATCATTCTTTAAGATATACTGGTATTCTTCTATTATGGAATCTTGCCATACCTGTTCTCTTGTTGCTTCTCCAAGACAAGGAGGCTCATAATCAATGAAGTGGCTCATGACTAAAGGATAGCTTGAAAATATGTTTTGATTTCTCGGGATGTGCCTTGAGAGGATTTCATATTTCTCTATCTCCTGCAGAGTGAGCCTAGGTAGGCCTTTTATGACCTACTGCAATATCTCTAAACATATCAACTGGAGAAACTGGATCAACTGGAATAATGTCTGTCTCCCTCTGAACTACTGGAGGGGGAGAAGGTATTGTATCACTGTCAATATCCATCTGAAATTGTATGGATCTTTGAAAGGCTATCTCTTCTTCAAGGAAAAAATCTCTTCTTGTCTCAATCTGTCTCTGACCAGGGATGTCGAACTGGAATGTCTTCGAAGATTCACTGTTATCCCATAAACATATCCTTTCTCCCTAAAGGGTCTAGCTTGGACCTCTTCTCTTTGGGTACATGAAAATACACTAGGCACGCAAATATCCTGAAGTGTTCAATATCAGGCTTCACTTTGGTGAAGGCTTCTTCAGGAGTTATGTTTTTAAAATTCTGGTGAAGACTCTTGTTCTGAACATATACTGTGTCATGAATGCTTTTGCCCATAGAATCATAGAAAGATTCTGATCATGCATTATTGCATTGGTTTCTTCAATAATGGTTCTATTCTTCCTCTTTCTTAAACAATTTTGACTCCCTCTGAGTCAAGTGAATCCCTTTGAAGGATAAACATCTTTTGTTAACCTGTCTGGAACAAGAAAACAAGAGGAACCAACACAAGAATATCTCCGAAAGGAGAATAATGAGTACATCTCTAGAATCAAAACAATTTAAGTATTGTTGTCACAGCTACAACACCTACTTGTAATGTAGAAAACTTTAGAAAACTTTAGAAATATAGGTTAGAGGAATGAAAATTACAATAATCAAACCTGGAGTCTTTCCTTCCAATGTGTTGTTCCTCTGAAAGCACTGAGATCCCTCTGGATCCATGAATTCAACAAAAGGTTCCTTCCTCCTGCAATTTCCCTCATGACAATGATACAAATAATATATATGCAAGTGCATACCTGAGGGTGTTGATATGATTTCTCTAATAGCACTTGGATGATCTCTGTCCTGTTGACATCTTCATGAAGAGGGTAGTCACAGTGTCACCTTTTTGTATCACCCAAAATAATCCTTCCTATGAAGTATTGTCTTAAAAGAGCTTGAAGTTTCTTGATCCATCAAGCTTATCTTCCATCATAGTCTTGTTCATCATATTTTTAGATTCTTCACAAACCCTTGTCAACTGGACTAGAAAACCTAACAACTAGGCTAGGATAGCACTTTTAGGTTATGTTGGATTTATGACTACCAAAAATAATCCTTTGAAAGATAGGATAACACTAGTGATCTCAAGAGATCCTTCAATGAGTTGCATAAGCCCTAATTCTAAAATTTCTGCAAAAATTAACGAAACCCTAGGGCCAAAATTTCAAAATGCTCATAATTTCACTTTGAGAGTCTCTGGAGGTGCACTGGAGGATTTCGTACTCTCCTATGCCAAAATTGTCCCCAACATTCAAGTATTAAGCACTAAAACATCTCAAAAAGGAGGGCCGTACAATTTTTTTGGAAACCCTAAGAGGGCCGTCCGATTCTGCAGAAAAAGAGAGGAGACTGGTAGATGCTTGTGTAATGGGTTCTTCAAGACCTATGATCTGATACCATGTTGATTTTTCAATAATATAGGCTTAAGCATGAAGTTAATTCCATTTTAGAATTTTACTTAAACCATAGACAATTTGTTGCAACAATCAAGATCACAAGAAGAAACACCATGCACAAGTACACAAGAAGTATCCTGGGAAACCCTTCTCAACAAGGGAATAAAACCCAACCAATCCTTTGATATATTCTTCAAGAGAAATACCTTCAACACCAAGAAAACCTATCACACAAGAGGGTGCTTGCAAACCCTAGAAGACTAGCACCCAAGAGAGGTGCACACTTTTCCCAAGAAGGTGTACTTGCTGAAATTTCCAAACTCCCACAAAAGATATGATTCATCAATGGGGAATTTACCTTTACTTATACTAGACTGAACCTGTCAACAGAAGTGTATATTGGCACAACAAGGCCAACCTCACTAACTCACAATATAATTAATAATAACCAGATTAATTTTCTTTTACATTAATTATCTATCATAATAAGGTGGGGCCGAGCTGTACCCTTTACATTACAATTAGGGTTACAGGAAAGTCTGAATCTTGAAAAATATAGCAAGGGATCTTATACACCCAATAGTTCTCATCCACTAGGGGCACATCCATAGGGATGTCCATATCTCTGGCTCACTGCATTACACAGAAGAACCACTTCTTCACTAGTGCTCATCCACTAGGATCACGTTCACCTGTGCTCATCCACATGCATGTCCACTCAACATATCTTCTTTCCCACTGCATTACACAAGAGAGTCATATGGAGTTTATCATCAACTCTCTACTTAGAGGAGGCTAATACATCATCTTCATTTTTTTCTCATGACGATGCACCCAACACTTTGGGATTTCACATGTTTACCTTGTGCTCAGCCACATGCATGTCTAACTTTGCAGATATCCTTTCTCACTGTGTTACATAAGAGAATCATCTAGAGTTATTCTCAACTCTCTGTAAGGAGGAGGCCATCTCTATGTTCCATCTCTGTCTTAGATAATAACCACACACCCCTCTCAGGGTCTCTCTCTTAGGTTTGTGTCCTGGAGAATGTCTCACATAGCTGCAATCATCAATACCTTGCACCAATCACATACCCTAAGTACACAAAGCACTTCTAGACAAATTCACATTTTTTTAGGGTTTGCCAATAGTTGATTATTTTTTAGGGTCTCTAACACCTACATGAGATGTGAGATATTCTCTTCCTAGGTAGAGATAACAATTAATATGTCATCCAAGTATACTAATACAAATGAGTCTATAGAGGGACACAATATATTATTCATTAAATGCATAAATATAGTTGGTACATTACATAAACCAAAAGGAATCACCGACCATTGATATAAACCTTGCCTCATCTTGAAGGTGGTCTTCCAGGGGTCTTATTATTTTACTTGTACTTGGTAGTACCCCAAGTTGAGATCTAGCATGGTGAAGTATTTGGCATGCTACACTTGATCTAGCAAGTCCACAATTCCCGAGGTTGATCTTACTCAGATATTTGTAGTTGATAGAGATTCTCTAAATCCAATCCTTCTTCTACACTATGATGATAAGTGAATCACAAGGTGAGGTACTTGATCAAATTACTCCTTGCTCTAGTTGTTTCTTCCACTATTCCTTCCCTTCATCTTCTTCCAGTATGGGTCTCTATACAATGCTATGTTTGGAAATCGAGAGAGCAACAATTGTACCTCATCCTCCACTTCCATATTAGGTGGTAAACCTTTATGTTCTTAGAACAATTATCTGTATGCCTATAAAATATCATCCAACTAGTGTTTCTGCACTTTGGTACATCCCTCTAAGGATGCCTTCACTTTCATTTATTCATCTTCTTGCTGATTTTGTTTCAAGAAATCTAGCAATATGAAATTCCTACTTGAGCTATTCAATTTATTTACTTGGTTGGAACTTTATAGAGAGATCATGGATTTATACTTGTGTGCATTGATTATGAAAGACTTCCCATGAAGATCACATCCCTCATGTACATGTAGGGGATTCCAAACACTACACCAAATACATCAAGTTGCACCACATATAGCTCCCCTTTGTTAATGTAGTTTGCACTTATAAAAAGTTTGATCTTGCACTACTTAGTGACCCTAATCTATAGATACTTATTTATCCATCCTAGTCAGTATGGGCAAGGATGGTCATGAACTTCCAATCCAAGCTTATTCACTAGATCCTCTACTACAATGCTATCTTGAAAAATAGAATTGAATATAGAATCCATCTATGGAACTTGTTTTGATACTAATACAATTTGTAAATTTCCATGGTTATTCCACTTGATACTTCACCACAACAATGTTTACCAACTTTTGCANGCAAAAGTAAAATTTAGTTGAATTGTTTATTATTATTTGTGTAAATGGGAAAGATTAGGGATATTGACCCCTATCTTGTGGTTTACCCTAAAATTATGTGGACAAACATACTTGAGAACATTTTGTATAAATAGAGATGAACTCTATTTCATTATAACATATCTCTCCCTTGTGGAGAAGGATACTTGGCTGAAATTTACACCCTATTTGGGAATTTCTCGTTGTCTCTTGGTTGCTACTCTCTTGTAATGGTTTTACTTTGTCTATTGTATGGATGGATGACGCACTATCTCTAATGGAGGACTATTTCTTGCTTTATGGTGGATTTGCTTGGTTAAAAAGAGGTTTATCTTGTTAATGCTTGGACTAGGTAAGTAATCTTTGTTGCTATTGATTCCTTTCTTGGTTTCAAGGTTAATTTGATTAATCTTTTGGCGAGTATAAGTGCATACAACCCCACTAATTCCATTTTAATTGTCTTGAAATACTTTATTGCATAAGAAAATACTAGGAGGAGTAAAAGGGTTTACACCCTCCTAGGATTTTTCCTAGCTAGCTTAGCTTGCCTTGGGGAGTAAAAAGGCTTACACCCCCAAGGAAGTAGCTCACCTAGCTCTTTAATTTTGAGACTCCACAACCCAATATTTAAAGGAACTAATCTTCTTTTCATTTGAGAAATAAAATCATTGCATTGGTATACGTGAAAACATGAGATTTTGAGATTGTCTAAATTAGAATCTATTCTATGTGCTCTAAGCTTGCTAAGGCCACAAGGGAATTTTGATTGGTCAATGATATCTTATTGATGTTATAAACTTTATGATACAACCATTAGGACTGCAACAAACTCATTTAACTTCTTTATCTTACTCACTATTCATCCGTAAAAAAATGCTAAGAAGTTTCCATAATAATCTACTAATCATTGTGCATCTTTTGGGTAGTTTACTTGTGATTTTTGGTGGTTGAATCTTGCTGCTGTAAATTTTTTTTGCTACAACCATTAGGCTGCTGCAATCATTCTCTGAAAACACTATCTAGCATCCTTATTTTACCTTCAAAGTTTGTGCTTGAATATTGGAAAGTTATCTATCGGTTTAGTGCTTCATTGTCCAATAATTATTTGACAATTTTGATGGTTAATTCTGCAGTAACTAGCTATTGTTATTGCTGATATATATTTCTATTTACTTCTGCAATTAGGGACATCAAGCTTAAATTTCTTGTCCACCTAATATATTACTTGCATTCTTGTCTTTTCTTGTGTCTCAGGCAGGTACAAACACTTTCCGCAGGTACCCAAAGACTTGGCAACCTTAAACCACCCAAAGATGAGTCATATAAGCCATTTTTCACACTTATTAAATTGACCTATAGGGGAATCCATTCACACATATCAATTTCCATCTCATTCCCCCCTAGGTTCATCGGTATTCCCCCCCTGAGGTGACCACTTCACCTCTAAAGTGAAGGGAACACCTGCCTAAGGTGACGGTGGGTAGGTGCTCTCTTAGTTGTCGCCATTTTGGTGGTTGGGTTGGGATTTTCCCAACCTACAACTTTTGCGATAACAAGGACCATGCCTTTCTCTTTTCCTCCTAGATACAAAATATGTAAAACAAAAAAATATGAACTCACCATGGAGTTGCAATAGACAATATGCCCTGAATACATTAAGAATAAAACTTCTTCTTTTCCTAGTGGAAGATTATTTAACATGTCATAATAATTGTTTAGGGTTAGGGTTAGGGTTTTTGCATGCCTCAACTCTTTATTAGGATCATTATTTTGGATCCTCAAGAATATTATTGAAAGTCTAGACTTGACTAGCTTCACATGTATGAGTAGTGGCTGCTAATGTGGAATCCACTGGGTACCATAGTGGTCAAAGCACATGTCAAAATATTGGAGGCATAACTTCCTCATACAAAGTTTGATTTAAGTGATATTTCCATTTTTATAAAGATCTTGATGAGTAGAAAAACAATGAATGGTTGGTAACTTTTGTTCTTAAAGTTTTGACCCCAAAAATGACCATTGAAGGCCGTAAATGGACTCCAAAAGTTTTGGGGCCCCAAATCACTAAAATAGGACCTACACTTCAAATGGGCCTTACAAGTCCATAGCTCAAATTTTTCAATGTAGAAAGTACCAAATACATGACACATTATATAACGATCCATTTCTATTATATCTCCTGATTTTGGAAGGCTTTTTAATATTTTACCACAATTAAGGAAATTTTCCTCTACCTTGTTCTTGAGTTACCATTTGGCCTTACTTGGAGGTTGTACTTTTAACCCAACTTTTCTAAGTTCTTGCTACCCCCGTCTAGTTGTTCTAAACTTATCTACAAAATTGTATTATTTTCTAACTATGCCTAAGCTTCTAGTGTTAAGTCTTCTATGTTAAGTAAGAATTGTCCATCATTTTCCTAATATAGCATGGAAGGCTCATAGAGTTTCAGGGTTTCCACCTTCACCATTGAGTCAATGTGAGAGGTAGACCAAGTTTATATGCATCATCACATACCTCTACCAACACTTCGAAAGGACCATACCACAAAGCCTTGATGTTCTTATCAGTTCCTTGTAGCCTTTTTTTGTTTAGGTGGAACAAAACTTCTTGTCTCCTACCTTAATTGCCTTCGCAATTTTGTGTTGGTCATGCATACCATTATACTTCTCTCTGACTTCTTTAGTGTCTCATGTACTTTCAAAATTATCTACTTGATCATGAAGCATTCAACCTTCAATGCTTCCTCCATGATGTCTTTCCTCTCTTCTCTATGTTGTCCATATACAACATCTAAAGGTGACGGTGGAAAATATCCAAAGCAAGCTTCAAAGAGGGACTTATTGGTGGAAGTGTGGACTACTCTATTAGAAGAGTGATAAATATATATCAAATTCTCATCTCGATTTCTTTGATGTTTTTTTCTTGTAACCCCTAAAACATTAAACCAATGTCTAGTTCACCACTTCTTGTCCCAAGTTCTTAGTTTCTTTCAATTGTAACCTCTCAAACATTAAACCTTTGTTTAGTTCAACACTTTTGTTTGTTGATGTAAATCTATATATATCTTGCACCGGAGCACATGGTTCCTTATCATATGCATGGTAGTTTAGGATTGTACCATGAAAATTTTTAGAATGATAGCGCATTGTTTTACCTCCTTGCATCAAAACTTCTCCCATAGTATATCCACTTGTAATTGTCTCCACTTCAAATGGATTCTACACATTGGGAAATACGATAATTGTTTCTTGAATAATCTTTCATTTCAACTCTTCAAAACTCATGTTGTTTCTTTCCCCACTAGAAACTCTTGCTGCTCGCTATTATTGCATAGAGTGGTGCAACCACAACTGAAAATGATGCTATAAAATTTCATAGGTATTATGCCTCTCCCATAAAGTTCACAACTTTAGTGGTTGGTAGGAGTTGACCACTTGATGATGGCCTCCACATTTGTAGTATTAATATTCAGTTCCCTTGTGTTGATTTTTCAATAAGTTAGGCTTAAGGATGAAGTTCATTCCATTTTAGCATTTTACTTAAACCATAGACAATTTGTTACAACAACCAAGATCACAAGAATAAACACCATGCACAAGTACACAAGAAGTATCCTGGGAAACCCTTCTCAACAAGGGAAGAAAACCCAACCAATCCTTTCTATATTCTTCAAGAGAAAGACCTTCACCACCAAGAAAATCTAGCACACAAGACAGTTCTTGCAAACCCTATAATACTAGAGCCCAAGAGAGGTGTGCACTTTTCCCGAGAAGGTGTACTTGCTGAAATTTCCAAACTCCCACAAAATATATGATTCCTCAATGGGGAATTTACCTTTAGTTATACTAGACTGAACCTGTCAACATAAGTGTCTATTGGCACAACAGGGCCGACCTCACTAACTCACAATATAATTACTAATAACCACATTAATTTTCTTTTACATTAATTATCTATCATAAGAAGGTGGGGCTGACCTGTACCCTTTACATTACAATTAGGGTTACAGGTAGGTCTGACTCTTAAACAATATATCAAGGGATCTTATACACCCACTAGTGCTCATCCACTAGGGGCACATCCATAGGGATGTCCATATCTCTGGCTCACTGCATTTCATAGAAGAACCACTTCTTCACTAGTGCTCAACCACTAGGATCACGTTCACCTGTGCTCGTCCACAGGCACGTCCACTCAACATATCTTCTTTCCCACTGAATTACACATGAGATTCATATGGAGTTTCTCATCAACTATCTCTTAGAGGAGGCTAATACATCATCTTCATTTTTGTCTCATGACAATGCACCCAACACTTTGGGATTTCGCACGTTCACCTTGTGCTCAACCACATGCACGTCTAACTCTACAAATATCCTTTCTCACTGCGTTACACAGGAGAATCATCTGGAGTTATTCTCAACTTTCTGTAAGGAGGAGGCCATCTCTACGTTCCAATTCTGTCTCAGATAGGAACCACACACCCTTCTCAGGGGCTCTCTCTCAGGTTTGTGTCCTGGAGAATGTATCACATAGATGCAATCATCAACACTCCCTCTCAGCTAGGGTGGAATTCTTGATCATGCCAAGTCTCACACGGATGTCCTTTGAACTTTGTCTTAGCTGGAGTCATCAACACTCCCTCTCAACTAGGGAGGTATTCTTCACCAAGCTAATTTGGTGAAGATGTCTGCAATCTGCTCATGTGTAGGAAGGTACTGCATGTGTACTATTTTCCTCTGCATCATATCTATGATACAATGATATTTCATCTCAACGTGTTTCGATCCATCAAGAAATATTGGGTTCTCAAATAGTTTTATCAATGGTTCTTGTTATCATCATAGAATCTGTCTCATGATCAAGTAAATCTGTCAGAAGTTTGTGAAGCCACATTGCTTCGCACACTCGATGATATATACTTTTCTTCTGTGGTACTCAAGTCCACAGAGTTTTGTTTTTTGTTGCATTAGGAAACCATGAAAAAATTCACGATAAGACAATAACCAAATGTGTTCTTCCTGTCCACTGTACTCTCTACTCAATCTTCATAGGCATATTCTTGCAAAATCAATTTCACACTTGGAGGCATATCTTAGACCATATCAAATTGTGCCTCGTGTATATATCAATACATGCTTTACTGTTCTCCAGTGAGTTTATCTCGTCTAGGTCATGGATTGGCTAAGCATATTCACTGCATAGCATGAATTAAGTCTGGTGTTAACCAGATACATCAATGATCCAATCAGTTGTGGGTCAATATCATCTGAATCATCATCATTAATTTTCTTGAAATCTATCACAATGTTTTTGTATTATGTCATATTGAAATTATTTAATATTCTCATTGTATATTTTCCTTAACTCAGGAAAATCTCATTGGTTCTCTGCCATACTTCCAAGAAGTAGAGCATCATACTCAAATCCTTCATATTGAAATCAAAAGTCAAGGCTTACTTGTTTTCAACAACAAGGATTTTTGAATAAGTCATCAAAATCAGGCTCTCGTTACCAACACTATAATAATATAGGTTTGGATCATCAACATTCTTGCTAAAACCCAAAATTATCAAGAATCCATTCATCTGATATAGTTTCCAACTCATGGATGGTAGTACGGATGGAAGTGTAACGAGCTGACTGCATCAAGTGCCTCATCATAGAAAACTCCCTTTGTTTGTAAGAATCCTCTGGCTATATATCTCTCTTTGTATTTATCGACACTTCCATCAGCTGCATGCTTGATCTTATAGATCCAATTGGAAGTCACCACAAACTTCCCTTCTGGTCTCTGAACAATATCTTATACATCATTCTTTAAGATATACTGGTATTCTTCTATTATGGAATCTTGCCATACCTGTTCTCTTGTTGCTTCTCCAAGACAAGGAGGCTCATAATCAATGAAGTGGCTCATGACTAAAGGATAGCTTGAAAATATGTTTTGATTTCTCGGGATGTGCCTTGAGAGGATTTCATATTTCTCTATCTCCTGCAGAGTGAGCCTAGGTAGGCCTTTTATGACCTACTGCAATATCTCTAAACATATCAACTGGAGAAACTGGATCAACTGGAATAATGTCTGTCTCCCTCTGAACTACTGGAGGGGGAGAAGGTATTGTATCACTGTCAATATCCATCTGAAATTGTATGGATCTTTGAAAGGCTATCTCTTCTTCAAGGAAAAAATCTCTTCTTGTCTCAATCTGTCTCTGACCAGGGATGTCGAACTGGAATGTCTTCGAAGATTCACTGTTATCCCATAAACATATCCTTTCTCCCTAAAGGGTCTAGCTTGGACCTCTTCTCTTTGGGTACATGAAAATACACTAGGCACGCAAATATCCTGAAGTGTTCAATATCAGGCTTCACTTTGGTGAAGGCTTCTTCAGGAGTTATGTTTTTAAAATTCTGGTGAAGACTCTTGTTCTGAACATATACTGTGTCATGAATGCTTTTGCCCATAGAATCATAGAAAGATTCTGATCATGCATTATTGCATTGGTTTCTTCAATAATGGTTCTATTCTTCCTCTTTCTTAAACAATTTTGACTCCCTCTGAGTCAAGTGAATCCCTTTGAAGGATAAACATCTTTTGTTAACCTGTCTGGAACAAGAAAACAAGAGGAACCAACACAAGAATATCTCCGAAAGGAGAATAATGAGTACATCTCTAGAATCAAAACAATTTAAGTATTGTTGTCACAGCTACAACACCTACTTGTAATGTAGAAAACTTTAGAAAACTTTAGAAATATAGGTTAGAGGAATGAAAATTACAATAATCAAACCTGGAGTCTTTCCTTCCAATGTGTTGTTCCTCTGAAAGCACTGAGATCCCTCTGGATCCATGAATTCAACAAAAGGTTCCTTCCTCCTGCAATTTCCCTCATGACAATGATACAAATAATATATATGCAAGTGCATACCTGAGGGTGTTGATATGATTTCTCTAATAGCACTTGGATGATCTCTGTCCTGTTGACATCTTCATGAAGAGGGTAGTCACAGTGTCACCTTTTTGTATCACCCAAAATAATCCTTCCTATGAAGTATTGTCTTAAAAGAGCTTGAAGTTTCTTGATCCATCAAGCTTATCTTCCATCATAGTCTTGTTCATCATATTTTTAGATTCTTCACAAACCCTTGTCAACTGGACTAGAAAACCTAACAACTAGGCTAGGATAGCACTTTTAGGTTATGTTGGATTTATGACTACCAAAAATAATCCTTTGAAAGATAGGATAACACTAGTGATCTCAAGAGATCCTTCAATGAGTTGCATAAGCCCTAATTCTAAAATTTCTGCAAAAATTAACGAAACCCTAGGGCCAAAATTTCAAAATGCTCATAATTTCACTTTGAGAGTCTCTGGAGGTGCACTGGAGGATTTCGTACTCTCCTATGCCAAAATTGTCCCCAACATTCAAGTATTAAGCACTAAAACATCTCAAAAAGGAGGGCCGTACAATTTTTTTGGAAACCCTAAGAGGGCCGTCCGATTCTGCAGAAAAAGAGAGGAGACTGGTAGATGCTTGTGTAATGGGTTCTTCAAGACCTATGATCTGATACCATGTTGATTTTTCAATAATATAGGCTTAAGCATGAAGTTAATTCCATTTTAGAATTTTACTTAAACCATAGACAATTTGTTGCAACAATCAAGATCACAAGAAGAAACACCATGCACAAGTACACAAGAAGTATCCTGGGAAACCCTTCTCAACAAGGGAATAAAACCCAACCAATCCTTTGATATATTCTTCAAGAGAAATACCTTCAACACCAAGAAAACCTATCACACAAGAGGGTGCTTGCAAACCCTAGAAGACTAGCACCCAAGAGAGGTGCACACTTTTCCCAAGAAGGTGTACTTGCTGAAATTTCCAAACTCCCACAAAAGATATGATTCATCAATGGGGAATTTACCTTTACTTATACTAGACTGAACCTGTCAACAGAAGTGTATATTGGCACAACAAGGCCAACCTCACTAACTCACAATATAATTAATAATAACCAGATTAATTTTCTTTTACATTAATTATCTATCATAATAAGGTGGGGCCGAGCTGTACCCTTTACATTACAATTAGGGTTACAGGAAAGTCTGAATCTTGAAAAATATAGCAAGGGATCTTATACACCCAATAGTTCTCATCCACTAGGGGCACATCCATAGGGATGTCCATATCTCTGGCTCACTGCATTACACAGAAGAACCACTTCTTCACTAGTGCTCATCCACTAGGATCACGTTCACCTGTGCTCATCCACATGCATGTCCACTCAACATATCTTCTTTCCCACTGCATTACACAAGAGAGTCATATGGAGTTTATCATCAACTCTCTACTTAGAGGAGGCTAATACATCATCTTCATTTTTTTCTCATGACGATGCACCCAACACTTTGGGATTTCACATGTTTACCTTGTGCTCAGCCACATGCATGTCTAACTTTGCAGATATCCTTTCTCACTGTGTTACATAAGAGAATCATCTAGAGTTATTCTCAACTCTCTGTAAGGAGGAGGCCATCTCTATGTTCCATCTCTGTCTTAGATAATAACCACACACCCCTCTCAGGGTCTCTCTCTTAGGTTTGTGTCCTGGAGAATGTCTCACATAGCTGCAATCATCAATACCTTGCACCAATCACATACCCTAAGTACACAAAGCACTTCTAGACAAATTCACATTTTTTTAGGGTTTGCCAATAGTTGATTATTTTTTAGGGTCTCTAACACCTACATGAGATGTGAGATATTCTCTTCCTAGGTAGAGATAACAATTAATATGTCATCCAAGTATACTAATACAAATGAGTCTATAGAGGGACACAATATATTATTCATTAAATGCATAAATATAGTTGGTACATTACATAAACCAAAAGGAATCACCGACCATTGATATAAACCTTGCCTCATCTTGAAGGTGGTCTTCCAGGGGTCTTATTATTTTACTTGTACTTGGTAGTACCCCAAGTTGAGATCTAGCATGGTGAAGTATTTGGCATGCTACACTTGATCTAGCAAGTCCACAATTCCCGAGGTTGATCTTACTCAGATATTTGTAGTTGATAGAGATTCTCTAAATCCAATCCTTCTTCTACACTATGATGATAAGTGAATCACAAGGTGAGGTACTTGATCAAATTACTCCTTGCTCTAGTTGTTTCTTCCACTATTCCTTCCCTTCATCTTCTTCCAGTATGGGTCTCTATACAATGCTATGTTTGGAAATCGAGAGAGCAACAATTGTACCTCATCCTCCACTTCCATATTAGGTGGTAAACCTTTATGTTCTTAGAACAATTATCTGTATGCCTATAAAATATCATCCAACTAGTGTTTCTGCACTTTGGTACATCCCTCTAAGGATGCCTTCACTTTCATTTATTCATCTTCTTGCTGATTTTGTTTCAAGAAATCTAGCAATATGAAATTCCTACTTGAGCTATTCAATTTATTTACTTGGTTGGAACTTTATAGAGAGATCATGGATTTATACTTGTGTGCATTGATTATGAAAGACTTCCCATGAAGATCACATCCCTCATGTACATGTAGGGGATTCCAAACACTACACCAAATACATCAAGTTGCACCACATATAGCTCCCCTTTGTTAATGTAGTTTGCACTTATAAAAAGTTTGATCTTGCACTACTTAGTGACCCTAATCTATAGATACTTATTTATCCATCCTAGTCAGTATGGGCAAGGATGGTCATGAACTTCCAATCCAAGCTTATTCACTAGATCCTCTACTACAATGCTATCTTGAAAAATAGAATTGAATATAGAATCCATCTATGGAACTTGTTTTGATACTAATACAATTTGTAAATTTCCATGGTTATTCCACTTGATACTTCACCACAACAATGTTTACCAACTTTTGCAAAATACTGTAAGGTTATCATCTATTGTGTAGTGTTCAATAATTATTATAACTTAATATTACAAGCATAATGCTGAAATCGCTAAGATGAACTAAAATTGCAATAAATGAATCCAAAAAAATAAATACCACACCATACACATAATGAATACAAGATATACTTTGAGAAACCCACCTATAAGGTGAGGACTATGCCTTGCTCTTTTATTCTAAGAAATGGGATGTGAATAGAAAGAAATATGGACTTACTATGAAGCTGCAATAGACATTGTCCCTGAATGACTACTACAAGGTCTTATACTTACTTTGTGATGCTTATAATATCCCACTCCTTTGCTCTGCTCTACTATGAAAAAACAAATTAATTCAATAGGAATGGAACCCCTTCCTTTCCCACTGGCCCAATTTTTAACATGTTTTGATAATTGTCCAGGGTTAAGGTTAGGGTTAGGGTTTTGATTACCTCAACTTATGATTAGGGTTAAGGACTTGGAACCTCTAGAATCTTATTTAAAGTCCACAAATGACTAGCTACACATGTGAGAGTAATGGGATTTGATGTGGAATCCACTCGGTAATATAGTGTTCAAAGCATAGGTCAACTTGCGGGCGCTAGCATAACTTCCTCATATGAAATTTGATTGATGTGAACTATGTGCCATTGGAAATATCTCAATAAGTATAACTTAACCTATGAGGGTTGGGAACTTTGTTAACAAATTTTTGACTCTAAAAAAGTTTGTTTAAGGCCCCAAACAGGTTGCAAACGTTTTGGGACCCCAAATCACCAAAATAGGGCATACCCCTAAAATGGGTCTAAAAAGTCCATGGCTATGAGTTTTCCACTAAGAAAGTACCAAAAATGGATATGAATCTTATTATAACCTCAATATTCCTCCATGAAGGATAGGAATTGATGTGCGAAACATGCATTGATAACCTAGTCAACAAAAGGGAAGAGAACAATTTCTTTTTGGCATACCTTGTTGAGGTCTTGAAATTTAGTACATAACTTGAGGGTCCCCCTTTTTTGTTGGTCAAGATAGGATTGGATATTGAGGTGTAGGTAATGGGGTAAATAAAGTTGGTCATGATTGAAAGTTGATCAATATTAGCTTTGATAGTTGGGGCCTTTTATTAGGTGAATAAGTCTCCTCTTTTTTCAAGTAGGCTGTTGATCAAGCTAGGTGTTGAGATGGAATTCAACCATGTTGGGATCCATGCCCAAATTTTCCTCATAAGACCAATAAAAATCATTGTGAAATTCTAGGAACAAATCTTTATAACAAGCAATTTCCTTCAAATTTCATGCTACTCTAAGAATGTTTTCAACAATGCCTGGTGTGGTGGAAATGTTGATGGTGAAAATCCCAAGGAACATCAAGCACAACCATGGCCTCTAAGATGTCTTTGTCAGAGTTGAATACATGAGTAGTAGAGTGAAAAAAAAACGAATAATGCCATCAAGGAATTTTGGGAGATGGATGAATCTATTGTATGACAAGTTTTTATTCCTACATCAAGGGAAAGCCTCATAGATGGGATACAATTTTATTTAATGAAGGAGAAAATCATGTATATGGGGGACAAACCCATACAATTAACTTGGTGAGGATATCCACGGTAGAACCCAAGTAGAGATGATTCCTTGAATATGTCCTGGCCCACATCCACCAAATATGGGATGGAATGAGTACCACATATGTAGGAATTTGTTTTGTCTAGATTGGAAGTAAGATGGGGCTCATAATATGTGAATTGGTTGATTGTGGCAAATTTTCCTTGACGAGGATAAATTGTATGAGATAAAAAATAGAGTAGGTAACCACCTTCATAGAATACATACAACTACACCCTAGAATCACATTGTAATACAACGGGGTGTCAATAATTCTATATTAATCAAGAGTGTTTTCCCAACTACCTCAATGGAGAGG
>JZKD02S0069775.1:12389-25458 GCA_000966675.3 Picea glauca
CTTTACTTACATTGGGGTGACTGGATCTTTGTAGATTATATTGTAGCCTTTCTACAAAGTCCTCCAGATTTTCATCCTCTTTCTGCATAATCTTAAATAGTTCCTCCCTTTTTTCTCTTGTTCGGAAATATTCCTAGTATTTGTTCAGGAATTTCTATTTCATTTGGTCCCATGTTGTGATTACATGGCCTCCAAGACTCATGAACCATCTTAGTGCATTTCCTTTCAGTGTTTCTAGAAACAATTTTAATTTTTGAGCATTGGAAATGTAATCATAACTTCTGCATAATATATCAAACTCAAAAAGGAACTCATCAGGATCTTCTGAAGACAAACCATGAAAGTTAGGTAGTGCTGAGAGTGGAATGTTCTTCATGGGGGCTACCCCTCTAGGAAGATCACCAATAGGAAATCCTAATGTGGAGAAAGAGTTTTCATCATTTACCTCTCCTTCAGGACCTGCCTGTTTTTCATGATGCAATTCTTCATTGTACTCATCCATGTTTTCTTCTGTCTGCTCCCCTGCTTCGCTTGCTCTGTCCTCAATGTTTCCTGCTGGTTTCTCGACTGTATCAAAACTCCAAAATTCTTTCCTCGTTTCAAAGTTGGCTTGAAATGAAGGCTGGGAATTTTTTTTCCGAGGGTTTGGTCGTTGATCAACAGATTCAGACTTTGATATAATCTCGTCAATATAAGTCTTTCTTCCTCCTCTTCCTCTGCCCATGCCACCTATAGGGTCAGTGTCTTTGGGGTATCCACGTCCTCTCATGCAATATTTGTATCTGAAAAATCATAAGTTCTTTTGAAATCTACAATTACCTTCCCCGGCAACGGCGCCAAAATGTTGGTCACTATAATTTCTTATTAACTAATAAATCAAGTGCTACATAAATTGTCAACCTAGGGAAGTCTGTTATTTCAAAGGCAATCACACACTATATATGATCAATCTCAAAAGCAACCTAGATTTGTAGTAAAAACATATTAATCACACTTTGCCTTGAACAAACTGAAGTTCTAACTTGAATTACAGGAAAGAAACCTACCTATTGCGGAGCTCAAAGTTTAAAGAAATGATTAATTGAAGAATCCTGGATTACATTAAAACAACAACAAGATGTTGCAACAGGAAAGACCAACTATTCTGTAACCAGAGAAGAGGACCCTATTCCCAAAGCAGGAATCTTCAGCACCTGTTTCCGATCATCACACTTCATGAACTCATTGCTTAACTGAAATAATTGACACACACTGAAGACTAACTAACTCTTAACAGGGAATAGGACCCTATTCCTGAAGCAGGAATCTTCAGCACTTGTTTCTGATTAGCACACTTTCATGAAATCATTAAAATAATTGACATGTACTGAAGGCTAACTATCTCTAACAGAGAACAGGACCCTAATTCCTAAGCAGGAATATTCAGCACCTGTTTCTGATTAGCACACTTTCATGAACTCATTAAAATAATTGACATGTACTGAAGGCTAACTATTTCTAACAGAGAACAAGACCCTATTCCTGAAGTAGGAACCTTCAGCACCTATCTCTGATTATCAAGCTTTCATAAATTCACCAAGCAAGGTTGCTAACTAGAATGATTAACAGTTACTCAAGCATGAATCATATGAAAACAATGTAACATCAAGACAAAGTTCAGTAAAGTAATGTTTCAGCAAAACAGAGTTCAGTAAAGTAGTGTTTCAGCAAAACAAAATTTAATCAAAGCATGGACAGAAATAATACTAACACACTACAAAACTAATGGGTGAATCTTGTGAAGAAGGTGGGCCCTCCCTTCTCACAAGATTCCCCTGAAACGAAAGGGACTAGAGAGAAATGCTTAGAACAATCTTTTATTCATCTGTCAATGTATCATATTACAATCTGAAATGAAATACGTCCTTCTCTGTAAATCTTTCTTAGCTCAAATGGAAGACGAAGATTCCCTCTAATGATGATTTCCTCTTATTTAAAGAGGAGAATCCCTTCGATACAATTTGATCAACCAATTACATGTGTATATTTGAGTCCTATTCTTAGTCGGATCAAATTTCTAAACTGGAATAGGATACCCTAGTCTCTCGCAACATAATGCTATTACAAGTGTTGAGTGAGGTGTTCCTGTGGCGGCTAGAGTAATAGCTTCTTTATTTGTCTTCTTGTTACTTCTGTTGTATGTTGTTTTAGCATCGTGAAGCGCAGGCTATTTCAGCCACGGGATTTGCATTATGATTGTTTCAGCAACTTCGACGTAGGCAACAACAATGGTTAATGCTAACTCAAGGTGCGGCTGTTGTGGTCAATCTGTGTGAGTTTTTGTTTCAGCATCATTGACCACGGACTGCGTAACATCTTCTGTGAATTGTTGTTTCAGTATCGTTGACCACAGACTATGTAACAACTTCTATGAGTTGTTATTTCAACATCGTTGACCGCAAACTGTGTAACAACTTCTTCTGTATAAGTTGTTGTTTCAGCATTGTAGACCATGAAGAGTGTAACAACTTCTTCTGTGTGGGTTGTTGTTTCAACATCATAGTGCATAGACTGTGTAACAACTTCTTTTGTGTGAGTTGTTGTTTCAGCATCGTAGTCCACAAACTGTGTAACAGCTTCTTCTGTGTGAGTTGTTGTTTCAGCCACGGGCTTTGCATGCTTTAACTGTTTCAACAACGGGCCTCAATGCTAATCTACAGTTCGAACTGTTTCAACACTTATACATTTCTGATTAATGGTTAAGTATGAGAGTAATGTAAAATTGTATGCAAAACAGATTAAACATATAGTAAAGAGAAGAGACGTTGTATACCTCTGGAAAGATAGGGTAAGATGATAATGTGAGTGAAACAAGGTGTAAAGGTAGCAAAAAGTGTGAGTAAAAAGGTAGATTGTGTGGTCCTAACACCCAACAACTACTATGTTTGTTGGGTTGTCCCAACTTACTAGTGTGTTTCACTTTCTGCCATATAATGCCTCAAATGGGATCATCTTCAAATATGCCTGATACATATTATTATAAGAAAATACAATTGAATGTAGATATTTTTACCATTTTGATGGTTTATCCATCACATACATTCTCAACATATCCTCAATCAACTGATTGACTCTCTTTGTTTTCCCATCTAATTCTGGATGATATGTTGTGCTAAAATTCAATCTTGTCCTAAATGCTTTAAATAATACCTGCCAAAAGTTTGATGTGAACTTGGGATCTCTATCAGACACAAATGTATTAGGCACACCACGTAGCATGACGATTTCTCTCATATAAATATCTGCAATTTTATCTACCTTGTGAGTTAGCTTCAATAGAATAAAATCAACATCCTTAGTGAGCTTGTCCACCACCACCATGATGGAATCATGTTTCTTCACTATTCTAGGAATCTTGGTGATAAAATCAATTGTCACCACTTCCCAATTCCATTCTGAAATAGGAAATGGTTGTATCAAACTGGTTGGATGTATGTGCTTAGTCTTGACCTTCTCACATTCTAGACATCTGGCTATATAGTCAACCACCTCTTTCTTCATTGTTGGCCAAAAATATTGGTTCTTGACAACCAAATTTTTTTTCTGGTACCCTAGGTGCCCAACATAAAGAACATTATTCATTTCTGTTATAAATTACATTTTTTATCTCCTCAACATTAGTCACATAAAATATTTCCCTGTACACAAGTATTTCATCCTCTCTCAACTCATAATCTTTAATTTTCTATGGCAAATTATCTTGTTGTAAGTTTTCCTTTATTTCCATATAATGTTGATTTGATTTCGAAGCTTCCAAAATTCTATCTTTCAAATCATATTTATACATGATAATGGTAGTAGAATGCATATCATGCACCCTCCTGTTGAGTGCATCAACCACCTTGTTCTCCTTTCCTTTGATATGCTTTATATGATAGTCATACTCATTGAGGAATTCCAACCATCTACTTTGTATAGCATTCAAAGTTAGTTTTCCAAACCACTATGGCCTATCCTTAACTCAAATCGTTTTCCCATTAGATAGTGCCTCCACATATTCAAGGCATGAAATATGGATGTTAATTCTAAATGATGAGTGGAATAATTTCTCTCATGGTATTTTAAATTCCTGGAATCATAGCATATCACATACCCATTTTGACTAAGGACTCCTCCAAGCCCTTCCTTGCATGCATTAGTGCACACAACGAAATCATCATTTGGGTAAGCAATCCTCAATATTGGTGCACTTGTCAATATTTTTTTCAACTACTAAAAAATCTTCTCACAATCAGAGGTCCATTCAAATTCCATGCCCTTCTTTTGCAAGGAAGTGATTGGGTGTGCAATATTTGAGAAACCTTCAATAACTATTCTATGGTAACCTTCAAGGCCCATGAATGATCTCATCTATGAGACATTATTTGGTGTTGTCCATCCTTCAATGGCTCTTATCTTCTCAGGGTCCACTGCTATCCCATCCTCAGAAATGATATGGACGAAATATTGTTTCTACCTATCATAAAATAAGCACTTGCTCATCTTGACATACAACTGATGCTCCCTCAATACTTGTAGCACCATTCACAAGTGTTTCTCATTCTCTTCTTTAGATTTAGATTAGATAAATATGTCATCTAAGAATATGATGACATGCATATGTAAGTAATTTTTGAAAATACCATTCATTAAACACATGAAGACAAATAGTGCATTTGACAAGCCAAATGGTACCATTGTAAACTCATAATGGCAATACCTCGTTCTGAATTTTT
Organism: Picea glauca; assembly: GCA_000966675.3. NCBI lineage: Eukaryota > Viridiplantae > Streptophyta > Pinopsida > Pinales > Pinaceae > Picea > Picea glauca. The sequence continues at coordinate 17,144 of JZKD02S0069775.1, forward strand.
TATTTTTAATTTCTTCTTCTTTAATTCTCACTAGATGATAGCGTGATCTAAGGTCAATATTGGAGAATATCGTTGCATCCTTCAGTTTATCAAAAATATCATTTATCCTTGGAAAATGATACTTGTTCTTCGTAGTCACCTTATTCAACTACCTAAAGTCAATGCAAATCCTGAAGGTGTTATAACTAAGAGTCACCCTCAGATTGCAATAGGATAAGCTCAATACCCATCAAAATGTTGGTGGAGGTAGGTTTTATGAGTGGAGGTCAAATGGACATAGCTCAGTACAAGAATGTTTAACACAAGAACTGGACTAGAAATGCTTAAGGAAATGAGGTTCTCATTAACTTCAGTCAGTGGTTTAAGTCTAAAGGTGAAAAGAAGGAAGACTTAGTGAGAGAGTTGGACAAGTATTTTATAAACATCTGACCTTCAAGCATCTTGGTGCAGAAAAACGCAGGCATAAGAGCACTCTTGAAATTGAGTTTCAGACACTGAAATATATCACAACAACATAATAATCAAACCTCCATTACCATGCGACTACAACAACTCGTCTAGATCTTCCATGCATGAGCATTTCAACATAAGAGGAAACAAGGAAACAAAGAAAAATACTGAAACATGTCATAGAAACATTATAATCAAACCTACTTACAATACAACTACAACCCTCATCTGGATCCTCCATGCATGAGTGTTTCATCATAGTTTAAAAAATATGATGAAAGAAGTTGACTTCTATTAATGAGAAAGTATCATGTCTCATACATAACCAGAGAACAGCTCTGATATCAAAATATTACAGATAGGGAGATCTGCTCAACTATTCGACAACCATAACAAATTATTAAACTGATCTATTTATACTCATATCAGTCCACAACTTCTAGAAGTGTGATCTAGCCATCCCATCCAAACATTTTTCCACCTGTGTAGCCTCTCTGTTTAACTATGCGTGTATCTTTCTCGGGCTAACAGTTTTGTCTCCTCGGTGAGAGCTTCCATGCCTTCTATTTATGGGTTTCAACTACCATTATTTGTCCATTAACTGATTTCTCCTTGGGATTGGGATGAGGCTTGATGACTAAGGGGAAACCACATGCTGCTATTGGATACGATGTTGAATGAGCATGCAATTCCAGGGCCGTCGAAAGAGGTTTGGACCCACACCGCTTTTGGGCCCGAAACGCACCACCTTCCTCCATGTCACTCTCCCGCAATACCACAATTTAGATTTCATCCCGCTCAAGGATTTTAACGCTCGAGCATGTTGCGGCCCTGAGATGGAGAGTAGTTGTTGATCTTGTCACGATCTATGATCTGGGAAGTCCTACCATTTTAGCACCCCTGCTAACTCTAGAATCTCTTTAATCATGATTGGAGGAGGCACCATCTTTGGTTCTAGGGAGATTTTGATATTGAACAAGTATACTTCCCAGAGGACGATTTCCTAAAGCTGACATGGTGACCTGACGTCATTGCGTTGATGTGTCACAGAAAGAAGTGTGACAGGCGTCACTTGAAAATGAGTGGATGACATTCCCAAAGGTGTTTGAGATGACTGCCATGTGTCAACACCAGATGGATAGGTGGCGAAATATATGAAAATATGTAGCAGAAGCACTTCGGGAATTTGCAAACAAGGATGGAGAGAGAACGTCGAAGCTATGGAATATGGAGTAGATTTGGGCCGCTAGATCTGGAAGGACACACGACGAAGATCTGTGTACTCTGTGAGAATGTATTCTAGAGGAAATCGAAAGGAGAGAAGCTGAAACTCCTGAAACCTGAACTCAGAAGTAAATCATATTTAATTATGGGGGTTTTATCTGGCAATAAACCTCATGCAACTTTGGAATTCCAAATTCTTGAGAGCCGCTAATTTGAAATACACATGGGATTTCCGTCATTTAAAACTGAACCCACTTGTTTTCTTTCTTCGAGCCTGCAATGGAATTCTTTGAGTATTGTTCTTTGTGCTTATGGCTGCTACCTATGTACACAAGGTCTTGGATGACTTGCTATGATATTAGGAAAACAAAATGATGATGAGTGTTCATCCTTCGAGATAAACAAAAAATATTTGGTTCGAGACTTAGTAAAGAAAGACACCAAGGGAAGCTAGGCTGTTAAAAAAAGAGGGAAAACAACTTTACCAGTCAGAGGGTAAGATTCTAGGACTTTGTATGTGGAAAAGAGAGAGATATGAGGCAAGGGTGCTGAATTAGGTATTAACAACAATTACATGTGACCCTCGACAACTTCATGTGATAACACAAGGTACCATCCTTATTTTTCACCAATAATATTAGGGAACCCCAAGGTGACATACTTGGGCATATATACCCTTTCTTCAAAATCTTCTCAAGTTTCATTTGCAATTCCTTCAACTATGGTGTACTCATTCTATAATGATTCCTCAATATTGGGGCTGCTCCGTGCATCGAATTAATAGAGAAATCAATATATTTTTCAGTGGCAACCCTGATATCTCTCGAAATGCATTTTAAAATTCCTTTAAGATAACATAGTATTCAATATTTGGAACTTTATCTTTAGGTGTCTCTTCCATATGATATGAAAATATTTGGCATCCTTTCTTGAAGCTTATTTCCATTTAGAAGGCTGGAATTTCTCTGATAGTTATTGTCCTTGGAATACCTTGAACTATTCTCAAGTTCCCTTCCTCATTTAAGCAAGTAAATGACATGGATAATTTTAAGGATGGAAATTTATATTAAAATGTAGAAACATGGACTAATATTACTAGTCCTTAATATGAAAAATGTAAAATGGTTGGTGATAGTTTTGTAAAAATATTCAAATTTCTAAGGATTTTATATAGTTTCTATAACATTTTGGTGATTTTAAAGGTAAAATATTTTTATTCTATGGACTTTGGGATAATTATTTTTAGAAAAAATGGAAAATGGAAAATCTTTTTTGGGGAAAAAACATGGAAAATTACCCCATTGACGAAATTTAGCCCCTAAAATCATCTATGGTAAATGCCTTGTTATAACAATTTAGAAAATAATTATGTTTGTCCAACCAATCCATACCAATTAGGAAATCATATGAACCCAAAATTATGATATTCAAATATTCCTTTGTACTTGGTTCATTCATGTTCATTGGACATTCCTTTACCAACTCATTAATTCTTATTTTAGCTCCTCTAGCTAACTAAACCAGCCAATATTTCCCAAGATTGATTTTTGGCAAATGGAATATTTCCACCAACTTAGGATTTATATAACTATGACTAGATACTGACTCAATTAAAATAGCAATAGGTTGATCATTGATCTTACCTTATACTTCAATCATGTGAGATTGAAACTCAACTTGCTTGTTATCTATGGATGCATAGATCCTTGGCATGCTTCTACCCATGTCCTCAACTGTATCATCCTGCTATACTTTGTAGAAAGTATTCACTTTTTCACCTCTATGAGGGAAATCTATGTACATGTGATCTCCTTCACAACAACAACATTTAATAGTTTTTTTCCTTTTTATTTTCCCCAAAGTTTTTGAAATTCCAGACTCATTTTCAATAGGTTTTCCTTGAGAATTATTTCTAAAGAATGGTGGTTTGTTCCCCTTCTTCCTATGATCAATATTACCTTTCTTCTTATCTTCCCAAGCCTTATGGAAAGTTGGTATTCCTCTCTATTCATCATAGAGGCATTTATCTCTCATGATTGCTTCATCCAATATCTTGGGATCATCATACTAAATGTCGTCACKGAATATTGATGGCAGCCCACTCAGGAACCTTTGAATATTGACATGTTTCTCCTTGATGAAATCAATATATTTCAGMAAATMTAATAATATCCTCTCATACTCATCCATGTTCATAATCCCAAGGTTGATTTCAAAGAACTCCTTCAACTTCCTATCATAATAAGGCTTGGTCAATTATTTCTTCTAAAATAACTTTTTGAACTACTTACAAGTGAGTTTCTTCTCCTCAATGTGTTTTACTTGTATGATTTGTTCCCACTACATTGATGCTTTCCCCTTAAACTAGTAAATTTCAATTCTCCCTTCTACATGTGAGGAATAATTATGAAATTGAAAATATTTCCTCATCCCCAACAACCAAGTCTCTGCATGTTCATATTTATTTTTATCACCATCAAAAGTAGGAGGTTTGAACTTATTAATTTCTCCATGTATTTCATATACACCAGACCTCCTCTTATGCTTTCTGACTGGACATAATCTTGGACTGCTATGTGATCTCTTAACTGAGTGCTTTGGTGAGTAATGGTTATGTCAATAAAAAATTCTATGTTAAAATTTATCCTACTCAACAACTGATAATTAATTCCAAATAAATCACTTATTGAATTAAAGCACAGTTGTGTAATCAACTAAACATGTAACAGAAGAATAAACAAGAAAACCAAATCATGCACACATGAATACCAATATTTTTGGGTACATACCCCTAGAAAACCCCAGAGGGAAACCAATTCTAAGAATGATTTTATTATGATAAAATTAGGTATCTCGTAACATGTATATTAGGATATGATGTGTTACACATCAAAATTACTCACTTTGATAGCGTCGCAAGTGCCATCATTACAAAGGTTGCAAGTGTTTCATTTTGCTCACAAGGTCGCAAGTGTCGCATGTTGCTCACAAGTGTCGCAGGTGTCAAAGAAAGCATATTGCCATGATGCCTATGTTGTGCCTATAACGACATGAGAAGGACACTTGAAACACCTCAAATATCTGATTTGGAAGAGGAGAAATGAGTCAGCAGGCTTGCAAACCTTTTTCCATCTAAAAGCACCTCAAAAACTGAGTTTTTGGAGGGGAGAACTCCCCCTTACACTATCCCAGAGCGTCGACACTCCCCCTTACACTGTCAGGGAGTGTTATAACGCTCCCCTGGCCCTTTTGAGGGAGCACTATAGATTTTGAGGGCGCTGGTGCCCCCCTAAAGCCTACTAGGGAGCGCTACAACGCTCTAATGGCCCTTTTGAGGGAGCGCTACCTATTCTGGGCAGTTGTTAAGTTGTTGAGATGCATGGGGGAAGCATCTTTTCATTCTTGGAAGGCAGTTGGATTTGACTCCCTAGTCCAGCCATCATCCTAGGGTAGATCCTCAACTGAAGGAGGAAAATCCTCACCTTCCCTAAGGATATCTCAAGATTGTTGACTCCAAGGCTATATAAGCAAGCTTTCTAATGGTGAAAGGGGATGGAAAAATGGAGAATGATACCAAACTTATGATCTCATAAGTGAGATTGGAAATGGAGAGTTACACCAAACTTATGATCTCATAAGTGGTGTTGGAACATAGCTGATTGGGGAAGAATTGCTAGCATGTAACCTATGATCTTGGAGGAAACACACAGTCAGCCAGAAGAGAGTGANTAATAATATCCTCTCATACTCATCCATGTTCATAATCCCAAGGTTGATTTCAAAGAACTCCTTCAACTTCCTATCATAATAAGGCTTGGTCAATTATTTCTTCTAAAATAACTTTTTGAACTACTTACAAGTGAGTTTCTTCTCCTCAATGTGTTTTACTTGTATGATTTGTTCCCACTACATTGATGCTTTCCCCTTAAACTAGTAAATTTCAATTCTCCCTTCTACATGTGAGGAATAATTATGAAATTGAAAATATTTCCTCATCCCCAACAACCAAGTCTCTGCATGTTCATATTTATTTTTATCACCATCAAAAGTAGGAGGTTTGAACTTATTAATTTCTCCATGTATTTCATATACACCAGACCTCCTCTTATGCTTTCTGACTGGACATAATCTTGGACTGCTATGTGATCTCTTAACTGAGTGCCTTGGTGAGTAATGGTTATGTCAATAAAAAATTCTATGTTAAAATTTATCCTACTCAACACCTGATAATTAATTCCAAATAAATCACTTATTGAATTAAAGCACAGTTGAGTAATCAAATAAACATGTAACAGAAGAATAAACAAGAAAACCAAATCATGCACACATGAATACCAATATTTTTGGGTACATACCCCTAGAAAACCCCAGAGGGAAACCAATTCTAAGAATGATTATATTATGATAAAATTAGGTATCTCGTAACATGCATATTAGGATATGATGTGTTACACATCAAAATTACTCACTTTGATAGCGTCGCAAGTGCCTTCATTACAAAGGTTGCAAGTGTTGCATTTTTCTCACAAGGTCGCAAGTGTCGCATGTTTCTCACAAGTTTCGCAGGTGTCAAAGAAAGCATATTGTAATGATGCCTATGTTGTGCCTATAACGACATGAGAAGGACACTTGAAACACCTCAAATATCTGATTTGGAAGAGGAGAAATGAGTCAGCAGGCTTGAAAACCTTTTTCCATCTAAAAGCACCTCAAAAACTGAGTTTTTGGAGGGGATCACTCCCCCTTACACTATCCCAGAGCGCCGACACTCCCCCTTACACTGTCAGGGAGTGTTATAACGCTCCCCTGGCCCTTTTGAGGGAGCGCTATAGATTTTGAGGGCGTTGGTGCCCCCCTAAAGCCTACTAGGGAGCGCTACAGTGCTCTAATGGCCCTTTTGAGGGAGCGCTACCTATTCTGGGCAGTTGTTAAGTTGTTGAGATAAATGGGGGAAGCATCTTTTCATTCTTGGAAGGCAGTTGGATTTGAATCCCTAGTCCAGCCATCATCCTAGGGTAGATCCTCAACTGAAGGAGGAAAATCCTCACCTTCCCCAAGGATATCTCAAGATTGTTGAGCCTCTCCAAGGCTATATAAGCAAGATTTCTAATGGTGAAAGGGGATGGAAAAATGGAGAATGATACCAAACTTATGATCTCATAAGTGAGATTGGAAATGGAGAATTACACAAAAATTATGATCTCATAAGTGGTGTTGGAACATAGCTGATTGGGGAAGAATTGCTAGCATGTAACCTATGATCTTGGAGGAAACACACAGTCAGCCAGAAGAGAGTGATCGGTGAAGCTATTGTTATCCAAGTTGTGGATCTTTCAGGAAAGGGTTAGATGAAGAGGACTTGACGAAGCTGTCGCATTCGCATCTACGATTGTAAGTACTGTTGTCGTTATTCTCATTAATATGACACGCTTGTCCTGTTTCTTTCTAGTTTGTGTCTAATGTCACATGAACTTATCATTAGTTGATAGATCTGTTTTCAAGCTAATATCAATAGAGTAGGAAGTGGTTGTATCTTGTTTGTCTGCAGAACTCAGCGAGGAGCAAAGGATTGCAGCGCAACTCGGAGCATGCAGGGACAAACGTCGATAAAGCGGTACTTCTGTCATCCTTCCTTCTCATGTGTTAGTTTAGATAGATTTGAAAGTAAGTCAGTCTCCACGTTAAGTATTTTCTGTCTAGAGTTAGGTTCAAGCTCTTAGAGGCGATCTACCTGTCCGCAGGGAGATTTTCCTACAACAGAAACTGGTGACTCCACTGGGGAGATAGCCTCGAATCGAAACTTCTTGTTTTGATTTCTTCTTATTGACCTATTTATATCCCTTGATTGTTTCAGACCTGGTTCACTCCTTTTTTGATTGGTTTCATGAGTTGATTGGCTCCTTACCTTATCACACTTAGCATAATTTTCGGAATTGAATTGCAATTTTTTTATTTTTGACATTTTTGTGGTTTTTAGACCTTGGCGCCCCTGTCCTAGTGTTAACAGAGTGCTAGCGCTCCCCCATAGTCTTGCATCGAGCGCTATAACCCTCCTTGCCTTTGGCAACAGAGCGCCAGCCCTCTTTGGCCTAGAAAACCTTCAAGAATTACTTTTTTCTGGGTTTTGCCTCTGTGTCTCTTCTGCTGGGTAACCTTGTGAGTCAATGCTTCTTCTCTTTCAGCCTTGACATCTGTCTTTTTGAAGAAAAAACATCTTACTATTTGGATTTTGTAGCCTTCTTCACTATTGTTGCTGAGTTTTTCTGTTATTTGGAGTTTGAAACCCACGCATTGTCTTTCTCTCTGTTTAACTGAGTAAAAAACCCTGGTGAAGGTCATCAAAGGCCTACAGATCTCTTCATCTTGATTTTAGTCAAGATCATTGTTCTTCAACTTTTTCTTTTGGGTGTGAAGTTTGTTTTTCTCTTTGATTGTCTCTTTTCTTTCGCTTTTCGTTTTGATTGCAATGAAAGGGTGTATTGTTTGTATGGCTTTTGCTTGTGCTAGTTTAATTTTCATTCATACAAGAAAGATAATTAGCAAGACAAGCATTGTGTTGAATTGATCATCATTCATATGCAAACAATAAAAGACATATTTATGATTGATTGTGCATATTAGAAGGCATTTAAAAGTTTTAG